>CM025621.2:10327352-10376886 GCA_014621495.2 Entosphenus tridentatus | reverse complement strand
GGGTGGGAGGAGAGGGGCTGAGTGGGGAGGGGCTGGGTGGGGATGGGCTGGGTGGGGAGGGTGGGGAGGGGCTGGGTGGGGCTGGGTGGGAGGGGTGGGGCTGGGTGGGGAGGGGCTGGTCACCCCGTGGTGCCCTTATAAAACTCAACGTTTAACCTACTCACGCCGGCTTGTGCCCGCCCTCACAGTCAGGCATATTTGCGGAATACACCACGCCGCCGTTGACCCTGGTCATTGACCGAGCAACCCAACGTTCCTACCAGCTCCCTCCGCAGGAATGTGTTTTGTGAGTTGGAGTCTGCACTCTACACTATTGGGCCTGACCAGAATTACATTAAAACTAGAATTCCGGTGGCCACTTTGGAAACTGACACATTCAGTTACCTCAAGTGTCTGTCGAGCAATAAACAACTTAAATATGAAAAGAAAAGTATTATGAAATAACTACTGTATACACAGGTGGTGCAGTAATTAGTTTCAACGGGGAGAACTGCTGGACATATATATTTGAAAAATTGCTTTGTAGCTCATCGGATTTCTCCAGGATAAAGATTCTGATAAAGTCAAATGCCCAATAGGTGTCCCAGTTTGAGTGTATTAAATTGATACACGGATGGTCCCATTTAGCCAGTTACGAGAGTAAAGGAGGGTCCACACGTCTGTTCCTTGAGGGATAGTTTACTATATTCTTGGTTCTTTCGGTAAAGTCTTTAACACCGCACTGCACTCTTCTTTTCACTCGTATCCGCCGCAATCTCCCCCTTTCGTTATCCTCACAAGAGCCCCATGCTCAAGGCACCTTATATCTCCTCTCTCTCCTTCCCACCTACTAACATCTTACTCGAACCTCCGCCAAGTCCCCTCTTCACCAACCCTCTCTTCACCTCTTTCTCCACCCCTTGCCGTTGTTTTTTACTTTCTCTGACCATTCTTTTCTGCTCTTTTCCCTTTGAATCCCTTGGCCAATCTCCTGGCCTCTTTATACTCAGAATGCATTTATAATGGAGGAATCCGATGAGCTAACACGTTCCTTCGGAGTGGGCAGGTAGGAACTTGGTTGGACAGCGCATTCGTGCACGACAGAAAGCTCGCGGTCACGTGACGCACTTCAACCAATCCGGGAGCGTACATGTTTGGGAGGGGCTATGCATAACAGACAAATAATCCCTGGTGGGCAGTGTGGAACTGTTTTTCCTACCTGTATAAAGTTATTTTTCACATGTCCAGTAGGGGCAGGTCAGAACCAGAACGTGACAACAACAAACAATACAAACACACGATAGGAGTTCAAAGTATAGGAAAGGTAAACAAATAATTTGAAAACTATATACAAATACAACATAACTGCTTTTTTAGTCTTACGGTAAAGCCCACTGAGCTATTAGCTTATTTTTCAGAAGCGACCTGGCCACAAATGATAGCTCAACAAAGTGGCTTATGTGGAAATTTATAGCAGCAAAATAACGATGCGCCTTCAGTCTCTAGCGTCGGTAACTCCTCCTTGTGTGGCAGTCTCAAATCAGAATCACAATCTTTCATTTTACGGGAGGAATCTGAGAAGCTATTAAGATATATATATATTTCTCATATATGTCCAGTAGGGGCGGGTCAGCAAGTCAAGAAAGTTGTCACAAAAAAACAAGCATAAATAAAGCATGAAAGTACGAATTGCACTTGTGGACGAATTGCTGCAGATTTTGCCAAGGTCAAATGCAAGCTTGGGCAAGGCAGCAAAACAAGAACAATCGAAGACGATAGTCCCTGGATAACCGAGCGAAACTGTTTGAGATCAAAACCTCACCATCTTTGTTTTTTTTTAACTAATAATTTTTGAACTTCAGGTTTTATTTAATGTGACTTGAAGTTATGTGTTTTGGCTTGTAATGCAATTTACTAGCCTTGTATTTTTATGCTAGTTGTTCCATTTATATGCACGATTTTACCATTTGGCACTTGACCATGTACAAATGTTTTTGATTGTTTTGGTCACGTCTTTTTTTTGTAACCATGTTTCTATGGTGTAACCAGGACCCCATTGAAAATTTGCATTTATTTACCCAATAGGTTTTACCTGTGTAGGGGACTGAAAGAGAAAGTGCTTGAGGGTACACGTTGAGATAATTTTGGAAAAGCTGGCCGGAAGGTACTGTATAGACTGTCCAATCGGGGCAGGGCCCGCGGTCTGGGAGCTTTCCCAGGGACTATCAACTAACAAGGTGGACGACATCGGGGTTGCTGATTTATTGCAGAGTGACTAGGTGATTGATAGCAGTACAAATTCTGAGCGAAGTTGTTATTATACTCGAAGTTGTAATTACGTTGACCTTATAAATGAAGATTCTACTTACACAAAATGGACGTCTCGCAGGAGCTTCTTTACACTGGTGGTAGCGGCGGGATTCTGTCTACGGTATCCCGTAAAAAAACCCGAAGAGGATCTCAAGTGCAAGAAGAGGCGTCGTCTCTAAGCGCCCCTGGTCCCCGAGACCCAAAACCCAGCGGGAGCCGGACCCCAGTGGCAGCTACGTTCCCGAAAGAGGTGGAGACCCTGCCATGGACCGGAGAACGAGAACCGCCAAACCAGGAGAGCTCCCAGGATGGCTGGAAGAAACTGGCTGAAAGACTGCACCACCTGACCTCGTCAATTGGTCTTCTGTTAACGACGATCATTGAGGAGAGCGAAGGGGAAGGAGCCGATGCTGCATGACCTGAGCAGCCGCCGATCCCCGCAGTCCGAAGAGCCGACGTCGCCAAACCGAGCAAGCCGCTATTCCCCGCAGAGCGATGAGCCGACATCGCCAGGCCGGAGACGGAGAGTCGGGATTCTGGAGACGGAGCTGTCACCTCCCCTCACAGCTCAGTGGACTTAGACACCAGAGCAGGAGCCGCCGCCGCCCCTCGCAGCGCAGCAAGCCAGAGCCGATCAACCTGCCCTGCCGCCGTCATGAGCTGCACCGCGGACCCCAACCACCTCGCTCACGCAGTGGCTGCTTCCAGCGGTGCTACAAGCTGGCGATGTATCGCACGAGCAACCACCACAGACTCTCGCTGAATCAACCTGAGCTTCGACAGAGCAAATACGCAGGCTGGGACCTTTAAAATAATTATTGGCCACCGGAGGCGACTGGGTGGCATTCTTCTAGAGATTTGAGGCCACGGTCAAGGTCAGTGGATGGAGCGAAGACGAGGCCCTTCGAGCGCTACCTACGGTGCTCGACAACGGAGTGCTGACGGCCTTCTGTACCATTCCTGAGAGTTAGCCTGCCACACTACAGCAGACATATGAAGAGGTGGAATAGATTTTCTGCCCTCATCTAGCACCAGGCAGCGATTTTCAACCCCGTGGCGTAGTCCGCAGCAAGGTAAGGTAACATTTTAAAAGCAACAAGCCTACCTGTACCCTACCTTTTACTCTTACTCCATACAAATTACCCGATTACAGGGTAATTACCGAGGTACTACACATGAAAAAGGTTTATAACAGGCAAATGCGAGGGAGAGCGCTTTATTCGTATAGAAAACTATCGAATCGGGCGTTGAGGCTGTCGATGACACCATCCTCCATAACCTCCTCGTCCCAGTCGTCTTGGTCGATGACGATCTCATCAACAACCTGATCAAGTTCGTCAATGCCATCATCCTCGGACGAACGACGGGCAATAAGATCCTGCGCCGCTCCGGTCCAGTTAGATGGGACCTTCAGGCAGCCGACCGCGATCCATGAGCGCTGGATTAAGAGTGTCGACGACAGTGACTGCCGAACGCGTGTGAACTCCTGCCCGGCTCCGCTATTCGCGCGTTGGCAGGGAGTTGACGTCGCTGGCGCTTCCAAGTAGTCGCAGGCTATCTTGTAGTGGGTGGAGAGCAGCTCTTTGCGGGGAGACCACCACTGCATTACGTCAATGAAGGCGCTGGCGGTTGTCACGCCTGTGCTCAGAAAACAATCGGTTTCATCACCGTCGTTGATGGAGCTGCCGACATTGCTGAATAGGGTGCTGAACAACGACCCCTCCTCCATATGGGCAGTGATTTCCGTCGGCGGGATCGTGAGCACGTCCGAGTAGTGATGCTGCAGGACAGAGCAGATCGTGGCCTTCAGTGTAGCCAGCTCGTCTTGGTCTGTCATTTTCGGCAGCTGTGGATTCAAGTAGGATGCCACAATGGCGGGTACCTGAACCAGGAAGTCGCGGTACCGCACCAGCTAGGCCTTCATACCCGTCGTGGTCAAGGACTCATCGATCGCTCTAAGAACGGCTTCACCGCAATCGCAATGACGGATTAGGTGCTCCATTGTTACCAGCACGAGATCCAATGTCGACTTGCGGTCGGCCAACAACGAGGTCATGACCTGGCGCGGTATTCGCAGGAATGCTGTCACGTCCTCGATGTTTGGCCACTGAAGTTCAGAGAATTCACCGATGCCGATCACATCCTGGAAGCGCACCATGATAATGTCCAATAGGAAACGCTTCTTGATGGCGTCGTCACCCATGTCAAAAGTTTAATTCCCCCTGGTCGGCGAGTCCTGGTGCGTCGGCTCTTTGCTGGCGAGCTTGGCGATCTCGGCCTCTTGGTGGTATTGACGAGCGCCTCGCGCAGTTCGGCATTGGTCGACTTGATCAGTTTGAGAACTTGGACGATGCCGATCTGGACCGAATGACCCGCGCAGCGAATATGGTGACAAGCCTGCAACTGCTCATATCCGGTGTCCGCATCTTGACAGCACTGATCGCATCGGAGCCATTGTCGCTGGTGACAGCGAGCAGCTTGGTCGAGACATTGTGCCCAAGGCTTTGGAGGTGCTCAAACAGTGCGATGCCAATGTGCTTGCTGACAACCTTTCCGGACTGCACATCAAGGATCGTCAGCAGGATCGATTTCGACGCACCAGATTTGGTGTCGATCCAGTGAACCATGACCATCCAAAATCTCTTCAGGTTGCGGTTCGACCACCCGTCGATGGTGAGCGAGATGGCGACGTCCAGGTTGGAGCTGGACAATCCTGCAAATTACGGTGCGGGTCGACGGGCCCTCGTATCCCTGCGTCAATGTGTGGACCAAGGTCTTGAACTTGTCGCTCCCGGCGGCTTGCAAAGAGATTGCAACTTGGGTAACAAAATCAACCACCGCGTTCTCAAACTTTACCAGGAGGTCCGTCTCCACCTGGTCCGACATCAATGATTTCAATTTCAAATGGAGGCCACGGACTGCGGCACGAAGCTATTAGCGAGCGGTAAATAGGGTATTTACAGGGTAATACTTTGCGCTACCTTTACCCTATCGGGTAATTCTTCCATGCTACCTTTACCCTACCCTTTACTTTACCCCTTGGCATGGTCGACACCTTTAGCTCTACCATTTTACCCGGTAAAAAGGGTAAATTACCTTACCTTGCCGAGGCCTACCGAAGCGAGGAGACAATGAACCGCCGATGGCATACCGTAGCGCTTTGTTGGCGCTCACTAAGGTGGCATTCCCACGGATAGACGAGGCAACCTGGAATGCGCTGGTGGCAAAGCGGATATGAGGCCTCATCCAAGGGAGCGGCCTTGTGCTACCTATTGTACGGGAGAGCGGAGGAACCAGACGGCCAACGGAACTGATAGGAAATGACCTTGGAGGAGATGTCAGTGGTATTCTGTGAATTTTACAGTCCAAGGCACGACCGACAACAGCAGCGACCATGGCAGACCCGCGGAGGGACCCGGGATCGAGCTGAGATCAACTGCTACTGCTGCGGGAGGCTGGACCACATCGCAAGAGGATGCCAAGGTGAAGTCGACTCGAGACAAGTAAGCCTTGTCTGAGAAACAATGCGAAATTGCACAAGAAAGAATCAGGCATGACCCTAATGAAGATCAGGCTAGGGGAGGCTGATGGAGTCATCCGAGCAAACACCAGGGAGGAGTGTCGCTGGGACGAGCGTGTCGTTCGACCACACACACATAAACAGAAATGTTTACGATGGTGGAGGAGAGTGTCCCTCTTGGTTGTGTATTTCCATGTGTAGAAATGTTCCCTTCTAACAGAATATTAAATGTAAGGGTAAGCTTGGTTGACCATACCTGCTGTAGGCAGAGGTCATTGTCGGTCGTAACACCTTCCACTCCTTGTTTCGAGGGGCCTATGTTTAAGCGTTGGCCTAGATGAAAATATGTTAAAAATCCATATTCCCATGGAAATTCCCTTGTGAGATCCCATAGTCCAACAATGTTAAGTCCCCTATTGTGAAAATTTGAGTTAAAGCCGGGACGGCTGTTTTTCTTTGAGGGGAGGGTGTAGGGGACGGTAAAGATGAAGTGCTAGAGGGTACGCGTTCAGATAATTAGGAGCAGGTGGCCGGAAGGTACTGTATAGACTTTCCGATATGGGTGAGGCCCAGCGGGGGTATATAAGGGGAGCGAGGCCCGCGATCTGGACGCGGGACTGTCAACGAACAAGGTGGACATCGGGGCTGACTGATCGTGGAGAAACTAGGTGGAAACTATCGGGGCTGATTTGATAGCAGTAGAAATTACGAGTGAACTTGTTATCACGCTCCAAGTTGTAATTACGTTGACCTTAGAAATAAAGATTCTACTTACACAAAATGGACGTCTCGAAAGAGCTTCTTTACACCTGTGCCAATATAAACCTAAATTTAAATCTAAACCTGCCTGCTATTCGACTGGTGTTACCCATGATACAGTACTAATTGGGTGGACAGAGAATTTAATAAACTTGATCATTGTTTCGATATTAGTTTGTTCTTCCCCCCGCACATCCGATTATTATAATAATTTGTTATTATAATTCTGTGGAACACTTGTCATATATTAAAATGTGCGTGAACTCCGTTGCTACTCATTGTAGTGTTGGTGCAAGGTAAAATCGACACCGATTCCAGTGTTGATGCACTTTGCATGAAATCCGGTGTGGAGGTTAAATGAGCTGGGGTGCAGGTGCGAGGTGGATTATTTACATCGCAGGGTTGTGAGGAATTGCGGCGACTTGGGGAGACCTTTATCAAGCAGTGGACCGACCCACGGTTGATTATGAACACATTCCTGCGGAGGGAGCTGGTAGGAACGTTGGGTGGCTCGGTCAATGGCCAGGGTCAACGGCGGCGTGGTGTATTCCGCAAATATGCCCGACTGTGAGGGCGGGCACAAGCCGGCGTGAGTAGGTTAAACGTTGAGTTTTATAAGGGCACCACGGGGTGACCAGCCCCTCCCCACCCAGCCCCTCCCTCCCCACCCAGACCCTCCCTGCACGACGGACGGACGGACACAAGAATCCCCTGTGGGCTGGTGTAACCAGGAGGTTCCTACCAGTATAATGAACAGAGTAGGAATAGGAGACAAATCTGCACCGATGCTAGTGTCGGTTAACTCGCGTTTCATGAACGACGGACTCTGCACCGAGCAATGGTGCAGCCTAGCGGACGAATCCATTATACGGGACGGGGGAGACATTACCACCTCTCACGTGTATAACTATTTTGATTTAAAGCTTTCGTGACTGCAGGGATTCATATTCTTGGTTCTTTCGGTAAAGTCACGTAGAAGGGAAATAATAAAATAAGACAAATATATATCTATTATGTTTATTATTTTATTATTTCCCTTCTACGTGACTTTACCGAAAGAACCAAGAATATGTATAACTATGCCGTAAAAATATGTTTACGCCTTCCATGTAATTTCGAATCGGTTGTAATGTAAGCAAACAGATGACTATATACAAAAATAAAATGAGGCCGATTTTTAGTTCGTAATTATAAATGTCAATGTTAAATGTAAAACAATCATTTTTCTCAAACACCCCCCCCCCCCCATTTTTTTCCCGAAGTGTGTTGGTCCTGTGACGTCACCAACAGCTGATCAGCTCGACCTGTGCCCTCCTCTCTCGTTCCATTTCGGCCAGACGGCGACTGACGTTTTGTCTCCCAACTCAGTCCACACTTCACCCTCTGAAGTTTATCGTATTAAAGTCTGCCCGAACAAAGGCAATAATGGCACAATTGCGTTTTGACGGACGTGTCGTACTGGTGACGGGAGCCGGTGGAGGTATGGTATAATGAATCGAAAGTTTTTGTTTGTTTGCGTTTGTATACTGATCGAGTCTACGGATTGATTTGACATTGAATGTAACGTTGATGCGATTGCCACCCTATCTTACGTGTCGAGACGTGAATGTTGCACCGCGTACGTTAAGGTGTAGCCGATGCTTTCGTGCTCGTTTTTGCCCTGACGTTATTTCTCTTTAGGCCTATCGTGTTGGGCTTATTCCACTGTACCTACAGTACAGTTGAGTAAAATTAAAGTAAAAAAAATCGCAGGGCTTTTGGTGAAGTGTTTTTTTGTTCTCTGTGTAAAACGCTGCAGTTGAACTTGCACCGGAGTTGGGACGTGTACGTTCCTTTACCCCCTTTTGGAAACTTGGCACATTGGTGCTCTGACCTCCAAGCATATGGTACAAAGTTCAGTGATAGCAAGTGAAGATAGGAAGGGCAGTGACAGTGGGAAAACAGCATTATCTAGAGGGTTATGTCAGGCCTGAATGTCGCTCAAAACTAAAATCTGCAGTTGCATTAAAGTTTGCTTGGTGAAGTCACTCATGATAACATTGATTAAAGCACTATTCGGCTGTACGTATGGCTTATTACCGCATTGCCATTGCTGCTGTCTGTATACATTGTTGGTGGTACGTGATGACGGATGAGCCAACTTTCCGCCAAAAATGTTGACTGAAACAAAAATCCGAACCTTTGCCCACACTGGGCATGCGATGTATGGCCTGTTGCAGACACTTTGCAATGTCACAGTGTTAAAATTAAATTTGTTATTTTAAATATATCTCTAATTTCCTTTTACAGGACTAGGAAAGGAATATGCACTGGCATTTGCGGAAAGAGGCGCGCTTGTGGTTGGTAAGTAAAGTTGCAAAATACCACAAAATGTAACCTATATTAAAGAGTGGATGTGCAAGTTCACACATATGTATAAATCGAAAAACTACCGGAGGAAAAGCAAAACCATATGTATTGCACAATTATAATGAGTGCAGACTACAATGTTTTACTATGTGGTCCATATCTCCCGTATTCAAGAATAGAAAACAAGTTCAGAGCACCGTCCTGCCTTATTTGACTTTATATCCTCCTTATACTATGTTATGAGCATTTATTGAGCTAAATAATCCAACAGGGTATTGGTTAGTTCAGACGTCAGTCTGTTATTTGCTGTCGATATGCATCGCAAAGTAAACATTTCAGACCAAGTTAACTTACGAAATCTCATTAAACCATGTAAAACATAAAAAAATATTTAAATTCTACCTTCACAAATGTTACAGCTATCTTTACACATCGTTTTGATCACGATAAGTGGTAATGTTTATGCTGTGATCATCCTTGTGTTGTTTTTTTACATAGTGAACGATTTGGGTGGGGATATAAAAGGTGAAGGAAAGAGTGCAAGTGCAGCTGACAAGGTGGTTCAAGAAATACTGGCCAAAGGAGGCAAAGCTGTTGCCAATCACGGTATGGTGTGTTCATGGTGTATCCATTGCAATGCATTTTGCCTACAATTGCAAAGGCCTTCCAACGTGTTTACCCATAGAACATGCAAGTGTGTTTTTGAACTACTTACACAAACATGCCCACCCCTTTAATTTGCGAGCATGCTCTAATGATTAACCAAAATTAAACTCTTGAAGTCGTACATGGCAGTGGTATAGTAATATTATGGATTGGTATGTCACAAGAAAGCTGCATTTCTGATCCATCTCATTATTCTACTTGATATTTACCAAACAGATTCTGTGGAGGATGGTGAAAAACTGATTCAAAGTGCCCTGGATGCATATGGGCGGATAGGTAAGTCACAATTTTAGTTTGCACTGATTTTTTTTGTTACTTAAATTTAATTGTAAGATATATATTTCCCATTTTCGCGCAAGCTGCACATTGATGTGATTTTTTTGTTTTGCAGATGTAGTTGTCAATAATGCTGGGTAAGTCTCATATATGTTCACCAACTTCAGTTACACGTATATTATTTACAAAATACGTATGGTTCCTGTGTCAATGTAGTGTGACAAAAATAACATTTTACTTTTGTTTATAGAATTTTGCGGGACCGCACTTTTCCTCGAATTAGCGATCAGGACTGGGGTAAGAAACAATAAAACCATCATGACCTTAATTATGAACGTGATTAATAGTTGTGTATATGCACAAGTACCCTTGATATTTTTATTTGCACTTTCTTTTTAGATGTTATTCAGAGAGTTCACCTCAGGGGTTCATTTCTGGTGACAAGAGCAGCATGGAACCACATGAAAAATCAAAAATATGGCAGGTAAGGAATTGGCACCGAAGGCTTATTTTGCACATGTATGATTTGAAAATTACAACAAATAGACATTAATTTAACATGTCTTACAATAGTTTTGCAAGGCAGACCGAAATGATGAGCATAAGAGTCATAATACCGTTGCATCCTGGAACCGTCCGAGATTTATACAACTTGGGAAAGCCTTCATCCAGGCTTGGATTGGTTTTTGGCTGATGAAGATGATAACACGTGGTCATAATACAGTTATGCCGAATGCTTACAACTTTCACCCCTCCCCACCTGGATTTTCTCTTTTGATATGTCTGTAGAATCATAATGACATCCTCATCTTCGGGAATCTATGGAAATTTTGGCCAGGCCAATTACAGTGCAGCTAAGCTGGGCCTGCTGGGCTTGTCCAACACCATCGCGATCGAGGGACAGAAGTACAATGTGCAGTGCAACACAGTGGCGCCCACCGCCGGCTCGCGACTCACCCAGTCTGTCATGCCTCAGGGTGTGTGCACGGGACTTGCCAAACTGCACGTGCCTCATTTTTCTTCATGATCTAAAGCCCTGTAATATTGAAAAATCTGATTTTTAAAAAATAAATAGAATATTAACTTTTTGATTTAAAGCTTTCTGACTGCAGGGATTCATATTCTTGTTTCTTTCGGTAAAGTCACGTAGAAGGGAAATAATAAAAATATAAAACAATAAACATTTCTTGCTTTGGGTTTCACACCTGATGATGATTGCTTGTGTTGCAGTCGAAACGTCGTGATAATTTGTATTGTTTAATATTTTTATTATTTTATTATTTCCCTTCTACGTGACTTTACCGAAAGAACCAAGAATAAGAATACATACTGTTTATGCTATTTGTGTCATGTCAGGAGACGAAGTATCCGTTCGAATTTCTCGCAGAACAGTACAACCCTTTGTGTTAGAGAAGGGCTCACAGAAGTGGATATCAGAACTACCTTTGAGATCTCTTTAATCGGCCCTCTGATCCACACAGTAGAGGGCAGCATCTCTCACCATCTCTTAAAATGAGTGTAATTCTCATCGCAAGACCGTCAGATAATACGTTAGTTCTCAGAGTTGGCATTTATGCAAGTTAAGTTCAGAAGCAAATGTTACGCGATGGGTTTTTTTGTGCATTCCCTGGTGACTGGGTTGAGAACCCATTTTAATTACCGGTAGCTGCCTAGATTCAAACCCAGAATTTCACTGGTGCCAGCTCAGTGCAGTGGTCTCTTGAGTCTCCCAGCCACCTATCAAATTGCTATTTTTATAATGATTTGCCAAACATATACTGTTCATGGAATTCATGTTTTTGGATACATTCTTGATAAGAACGTGTAAGTGTGCACATGTATACTTATATGCAGTTTTTAACCTTCATGCACCCAGTTTCCAGTGTGCTTGTACTGTGAATTGAAAAAATGTTTGTATACACGTGCTTGTGATTGTGTTAGAAAATGTTGTGATGTTACGTGTATCTGAGGGGTAACTGCTCATTGACACTTCTGTTTCTCTAGAACTTGTGGATGCCCTTAAGCCAGAGTTTGTGGCCCCACTGATTCTGTGGCTCTGCCATGAGAGCTGTCAGGATACCGGCAGCATCTTTGAGGTGAATTAATTAAATGTGACTCAAGTTTGCCATTTGGGATGTTTGGTGTTGATTTTGGAAAAGTACAGGTAAACAGGCCCAGCATTGGAGGGGGGGACACCCTGGTGTCGGTGACCAAAGGGAAGACCTAAACTCAGATGGGATACGGTCATAGCATTTTGTGCATTGGGTGTTGAATTTTCCTCCCTAATCTAGGATCTAGTAGAAGGAATAAAATTATGGCGAGGTATGGTGACATGAATTGTATTGGTTTTGTTGGCAAACTGACTATTAATTTATCTGTCTTGTATGTATGGTGAACATATTGTGCGCCGTACGTAATCAACCGTTCAAATCTGAGGTGCGGGGGAAGGACAACAAACTAAACACCAAAAATGTACAGTCTTACATGCTAGTTTTTATTTTTTAAATCACTTCTACACACCAGTGTTTTGACTTTAATCTATTTTGACGTTAAGTGTGCACTAAATATATTGTTGCATTTTATCTGTCACTTCAGGTTGGAGCTGGTTGGGTTGGAAAATGTAAGTGCTTTAATTTTTTTACGTTTTAAGATGTATTTTTCGACCTTGGTCATCTCGCCAATCTATTCAATAAAACAAGCTAAGAAGATAAATATGATTAACATTCTGCAAAATAAAGAGGACATTCTTAAATACCATTAGTATGGACGAGGTTACTTGCAGTGTACAGAGTAAGACACAAGGTGGCACTATCAACATGCTGGAATGTCGTGCACTGCTAAGACTGATTAACATTCAAGAATTCAAAGTAACACATGTTTCATCACATTGAAGTGACATGGTATTAGATGTAACTTTACGTCACAATATAATTACGATGTGCTGCTGTCCAAATGAGGACAAATTCTATTTGCACGAACAGTACAATTAATCTTTTAGCTGCATCATTGAGCAAGCTGCATTGTATAATTTATCATTGTTTTCAGTGCGTTGGGAGCGGTCAAACGGTGCAATTCTGCGGATGAAAGGCAAGCCCATGACACCCGAAGCAGTAAGGGACAACTGGGGTAAAGTCTGTGACTTTACTGATAGCACACATCCCAAGTCATCTCAAGGTAAAGCGATAATGAGAAGACTGGTAGGGGGCAGCATCGCATGCATGCGAATAAACTATATTGCTTCCAAAAACACGAATTGACTAGTTGATATGAGACAGCAAACATGGATTATACATAGTATTTTAATTACTTTTTTAAAATTCAGCTTACTGATGTGAGTATGTATTTGGCTTTTGGAACCATCGCCTGATTGGTAATGATGCAGTTAAACGTTCCCGCAATTTTGTGATGGCAAAGCAGAGGAATTTGATTTTGGTAATTCATGCAGGTGTTGGTCTCTTAAATGCTTTGGCTTAAGATCCCAAAATTTCCTGAGGTCTCCTACACTCCTATGGAAGGTCTGTACATTTTTTGAGTGTGATATTGGACAGCTCTAAAAAAACCTCATGTTAAACCACCATAAATAATACATGGGAAAGTCTATATTTGTTATTCAGATTCATGAAATCACTTTCTATTGCACGCTAAACACTTTTGACTGGCTACACTCAGGGATTCAGTAATGTTTTGCCAAGTGTGGCATGACATGTCAAGAGGGGGCATGTTTTGTTCTGTGGACTTTGTCCAGGGAGCCAAGCACATATCACTGGGTAGGTGGGTAAGGACTCGCAAAGTTATGAGGTTATATCGAATGGGATGGTATTTAATTGCAAACTCATGCATGCGTTGCTCCCAAAATACTTGTCCATTCACTTGCACTGAACTCTTCTACATTTTCCAGATGACATCTAATTGTGACATTCAATGTTAAAGGCAGAAACAGTGGTGTTGCTCACTTAGTTGCATTTATTTTCTAAAGGCAGTTTGTGGACAAGCCTGCTGTTCTGGAAACAGCCAACTATATTACAATTCCGAATTATACCAACATCCATACTGGCAAGTGAACCAAATTCCCAGTGAATATGATCAGATTGCTTGTTATAAAATGCCTTCTTAGTATCAAACAAGTGAGCCATCCCGTATTTATTTTACAGAATGGCACTACTATGGTCAAGTGTTAATCTGTGCAACAATCATTATTTTCATAGTCTTAAGTATCTCAAACAATTGCTGACATTTTGACAAAGAAGAATAATAAAGTGCCTTTTGGCGTCCTCTGGTCTAACACCGTTTGAGACGAGGCTCAAAGAAAGCTGTCTCTGGTGTGGACCAATCGGTTTCAAGGACAATGCATATATTATCATAGTATGTTTTTTGTTTGCATTCTGACCACAAGCATTGTGGTTAATGCAGACATGTTTCCATGTTAAAGGTTTCAGTTTGGTGTTTTAACATCTTAATACCTGTTATGATGCCAGAAAAAGGGGAAAAACCTATTATAATAATGAAGTGCTTATCAGGTTACATATCAACCTCCACAGGTCAAATCATTGACCCTTTTCCTTTTAAATGCCATCTTAATTAGCTTTTATTTATATCTGTTGAGCACTGAGGAAGAAACTAAAATAGCGTTTAATGTTGGTGCAGACAAGCGGGCACTGAATCAGCTTCACAATATATATACCGCTTGTGTTTTGCGATCGAAACGTCGTGATTTTATTTTATGCCCACGTGACTGTACCGAAAGAACCAAAGAGTATGGATTCCTGCAGTCACGAAAGCTTCAAATCAAGAATATATATCTTTGTTTGCCACCACATTACCCGTGAATCCCCCACCCACGACTACTTTCAAAATAACAAATCGCTGTGCAATCTGAACTATGTCATGAGCACCGTCACCTGTGATTGGCCTCCAGGGAGGGCAGGGCATGGAAAGGTTTCAGACGAGAGTACACTGTGTCACTCGGAGCCATGTTGGTGTATCCCACTCCCCACTCTCCGAGTCTTCTGTCAAGCTGCCTTTGCCCTTTCCTAAGCACCCCCAACCCCCCTTCCCCTCCCCCCTGGGACAAAGCATTCTGTAAAATGGTGTCACTTAGAATACATGTTAGCCATTTAATTATTTAAGTTGCTGGAGGGGCACTTTCTGCTTTGTGCATGCATTATGTGGGATGTGTACGCTTTGGCTTTTGGACACCTTTTAATAAAATTAAAGGCCGTTGATTTTTACCATTACTTGGATTGCACGGTAGTTCTCTTGTCATGTATGCATTGACCACAACTGATTTAATGTCACACTGTAAACAGGGTAATGTACTTGTTTTATGTCCTTCGTCTACTTTGATTTCATTGTCTACATTTTGAATTATGGGGTTGTGCCTATAGAAGCCTCTTATTTCCTTTTTTCTCTGCTGTGCAGTTTGCTTGCAGCTAATGGGTCTGACCCCAGTTGAAGCCGAGACTTAATCGCTTAAAAGCATTTTTGGCTATGTCTTCACTTGCAGGAATAGCGTTAATGGAAACATGCACATCAATGTTGGTCTACAAAAATTGTGCTTTAACTTTACTCTTGCACTAATGTGTCATTGTTTATTAAAGTAATTAACTGTTAATTCCTTCTTTGGTTTATAATATCAGGTTTATTGTGCATTTTCCACGTACCCAATAAAAATACTTGCAAAGATAACGTGATATGAGATGTTTGTTTTTATTTATTTTATAATGCATATTATATTTCTATGGTCCTTTTCAGAATCTACAATAATGTACTTGGATGTGCTTCGGAAGATTGATGAGGAACAAGGGATTTCCCCTGTACCTGCCAGTGGGACTAAAGTTGATCCTGTATGACAACCCTAATATCCATACTCTTTATCTTTATAGAAGGTTCCAGAATAATGAGCCAAAATACACTGCCCTGGTTTTGGTTAATATTTTTTCTGGTATCAACAATACTTTCTACAGTTTTATATGAAAGTGGTTGTGCTTTGTTTTATTTGGGTTGTTCAAATAGATACATTGTTATAATGCATGAGTAGTATGATAAATATGGAGTCAAAAGTACACACTATTTTATAAAGTGTAAATGTTATTTTCCATTATCATTTGCTTTTATTAATGCAAAAGTTAACACTGCTGCATATAATGAGAGACGATTTTTCTAAATTAATTGATCCTCTGAGTCGCTTTTACATTGCTTCATTTGATTAATGAGTTGTGTCTTCAAGGGGATATACACCAGGTTGTCCAATGTAATTAGTGACAGTTCAGTGCATACAAGTCAGCGATGTGTGGACACATCCAGCAATTAATTCCAGGGCAGTACCAAATATGAAACCATGCTGTTGTTTAAACACTGAAACTGACTTTTACAAAGCAAAATTTGCAACGAATGTCTAATTGCTCCATGTACACCTTGATCTTCTTGTTCCTTTGATTGTTTATGTTTGAAATTGAGATTAAACGAATTCACTGAATTGCATTTACAGAAACACTTTTACATCTCACTGTTCAGTTAGCTCATCCTCCACATTAACTCGTGCACGGACAGGAAAGGTGTACTTTGATCACATTAATATATTGTTGGGTTTTCTCTCCTAAAGGGACAAGCTGTGGGCTTTAAGATGCCACCCTTTGTGTACGAGTACACCTGGCTGCAGCCCATCTTGTACTCCCTGGGGGTGGGGATGTCCACAAGTTCCGATGGTGGCAGGGTTTTCCTCTACGAGGGACACCAGGATTTCAGCTGTCTGCCCACATTCGGGGTCATCCCGGCCCAGGCCATCTTGATGAATGGGCAACTGAGCGATGTGCCAGGTCTCTCATTCGAACCAGCAAAAGTGAGTGACCGCTGTCGCCTTCACGAACTTGGAATGTGTCATCCTGATGAATTGATGGAACTTGTTTAAATGCCAATTGTTACATTTGAAGCACTTATATGAACTGGAAATAACGTGAAATAAATCACTGACATGTTTGGATTGTTTACTAGAGTTCTTGACATGGGCAAACTGAGCCCAATTATCTTTTTAAATGGGGAAAAATCTAAGTACTTTACTATATTAAGTCACTACTTTGCAAAAAAATCGTATTTGGGGTTGAAAGATACACTTAACAGAAACTTCTTATTTTTGTTGTGTAGTCTTTACATGGAGAACATTATTTGGAAATCTTCAAGCCCTTGCCAACATCAGGTAATTATATTGCGAGATGTTGCTTTAAATGTCTGTACTAATAGTAAATTTTTGCCAGACAAATATGGCCTTTCCCACGCACGTGTCACATAAATATGAGTGCTCTTTTCCAGGGAAGATGATTGTAGAAGCAACCATTGCAGACGTTTTGGACAAAGGATCTGGGTGCTTGCTCCTGCTTGATGGTAAATGTTCATGTATTTTTTTCCCAGTTGAAACAATATGAGTAGGATCATATTCTAAGACAATTTAGTAAAACAAACTTTTTGGAAATGGTGTACAGGGTGACATGCACTATTTATATAATTACCAATTATTTGGATAGCATCTTCAGGCAATGTCATTTCAAAGTGAATAAGTTCATGCCTGCTTATGACTAAATCACCTGGAATGCATCTGATCTCATAAAATCTGCATATCTAAGCAGGGTTGAGCCTGGATAGTGCTTGGATGGGTCACGGCCATGCACAACTGGGCGCTATAAGTTGCTGCTGGACTATGTAGTGGGTAGCAGAGGGAAGTGCAACCAAATATAGTTTCCCCTGTACTTCTTTGCTCCCATGCC
This sequence comes from Entosphenus tridentatus, assembly GCA_014621495.2. Taxonomy (NCBI): domain Eukaryota; kingdom Metazoa; phylum Chordata; class Hyperoartia; order Petromyzontiformes; family Petromyzontidae; genus Entosphenus; species Entosphenus tridentatus. The sequence goes on along the minus strand of CM025621.2, from coordinate 10,359,270 downwards.
TACGCTTCCCCACCTTATACCAACCGGCACTGGCCAGCATGGTGAAGTATGGTCATATCCCCACAACCTGTCGAATTTAGGGAGTCCATCATCCAGCAGTGGATTGACAAAGGGCAGTACTTGTTCATCATGTGCATCAATTATTCTCTTTTTACCGTGTGGTGACAAGCAAATGTACGGATTATCTTCCTCCTGCATTGACAGTGTACACCTACAACGAGAACAAGGAGCCAGTTTGCTTCAACCAGTTCTCGGTGTTCGTAGTCGGTGCAGGGGGATTTGGTGGCAAGCGGTCATCTGACAAAGTTAAGGTAAGCCTTAATTACTGGAGAGCGATGTTGTCACATTGTTAATTAGTGCGTTTGCAGTGGTTCCTTTGTTATTGCAGTGTTGTTTGTGTTTATGAATCCTTGATTTAATAGTGCTTTGTTCAGTTTTTTTAAAGTTGTGAATTCGAAAGTGATTTCAAACCCATTCCTTTGTGTTTCTAAACCACAGCCCACTGTGGCTATTCCGAAGAGGTCTCCAGATGCATCCGTTACAGACAAGACCAGCTTGGACCAAGTAAAGTGATCCTATCTGATATAATTGACCCGTTGCATGTGCACAATTATTTCGGTGGATTCAACAACTGGTTACAATAATACTGTAGAATACATTTTTTACATCTTAATATTTTTCTAGACGTATCCGCATGCATTTAAAAATGTATTCTGACTTGTGTGATTTTTGTGTATATATTTTTTGTATGTTATGTATTGTTTTCCTCTCAGGCTGCTCTGTATCGGTTGAGCGGTGACTGGAATCCCCTTCACATTGATCCAGAATTTGCAGCCGTTGTAGGCAAGTGCTTCCACTGTCTCTACAAGGAAAGCAGCAGAGGGAACTAGTATTCATTAATTGTGTTGGGTCACTCAGGAATCACATTGGCGCACATAATGTAAAAATGTAGTGTTGTTTGTGGGCCAAATTATCCAAGAATCATTGTGATCTACATTGCTTGCAAATCTTTATTTGCGAAAGTACTACTTTTATATGACCAATATGACCAATGTAGAAATAAATATCCCATACCCATTTAATTTTCCTTGAACTGATGTCGTTTAACTTTTTTGGAATCTAAAGAATAGATGAAGAAGCTTTTGGTCTATGTTTGTTCTTCAATGAATTAATGGATAAGACATGATCTGACTTCCACTGTGATTGCCTTCACAGGTTTCAAACAGCCCATTTTGCACGGGCTGTGCTCATTTGGATTTTCTGCACGTCACGTGCTCAAGCAATATGCTAATAATGACACAAGCAAGTTCAAGGCCATCAAGGTACTGGTCTGATTGTTCTGACCGTTCATTCCTTAAAACACGTACTGAAAACATCTGCATTATAGTTTTCAAGCCAGCTTTGGCGCACATTGTTATTGTGACACTTTTATTTTGTAAAAATCTGAACATGTTTGAACATTGGACGACCACACTTTTGATAGCGTTTCTGAATTTTTAATGGAACGAAAAATGAATTCCCATCTCTTTAGGCAAGATTTGTCAAGCCGGTTCTCCCAGGGCAGACTCTGCAGACGGATATGTGGAAGGAAGGCAGTCGGGTTTTCTTCCAAACCAAGGTGGGTCAAGCAAAGACAACCCTGTCTGTCACATTATTAACTTACAAAAAGATACCCATGAACATTGTGGTGATGGTAGCTCCTCTCGTGGCTGCAGGGTCACGTAAACTAATGACTGCAATTTCTTCGGATTTAAAAACATCGATTCTTACAAACAATATTCGGTAATGTTGCGTCAGGTTAAGGTTAGATAGTAATCAATGAGCTTATAAATGTTTACACCCCCTACTTAACCATGTCATAAAATCACTAACGGTAAGACTTAATATACATTTTTTTAAATATATAAATGTACAAGCCTGTCTGTAGTGTTATGAAAAATAAATATATAAGTTTGTGTAATTTTGCTATGTATATTTATTTGAAGTTGTATAGCTAAGTATATTTGAAAATGTCACCTTTGTAACAGATTGCAATATGCAATGTGTACTGTGATATTTATATTTTCCCTCCCCTGATATCAGATATTAAAGTTTTGTGGAAAGTATGATCCCCCTCTCTCTATTCCTCCTTCTCTCTCCCCCTATCTCTATCCCTTTCCTCCTCCCCCCCATTGTCTAACACACTTGGACTGTGCCCTCGCCTTCAGCTCCACTCCCATCTCTACCCCCCTCTCTCTCCCCCTATCTCTACCCCTCCCTCCCCCCATTGTCTAACACACTCGCTTTACTACTCCTACTTCTAGTGCTTGACTTCTACATGAGCACTGGCAGCCCCGCCCATGCCGTTTACGCCGCACAGCTTTGCTCACTCTGAAAGCCCTTAGAAGCAGTTGCATTTGGAGGCTTGCCTCCTCGTTGCTCTCCGCCTGCTTGTGTTGCGATCGAAACGTCGTGGTTTTTTGCTTAAATTTTTCATTTATTTTATCTTTATTTTATATCTACGTGACTTTACCAAAAGAACCAAGAATTTGAATTCCTGCAGTCACGAAAGTTTTAAGCCAAAGAGTATGATCAGCGTGCCTTGGGTAGGTAATTCTTACTTGGTGCTTCCAGTTTGTGTTTATTTTCATAAGTGTTTATCCTTGTCCTCAGGTGGTTGAGACCGGAGAAGTGGTTCTGGCCAATGCTTATGTGGACCTCAAAGGTGATGACACTCCGACTGTTGCTCCACAGCCTCAAAAAGTAAGTCGACCTCGGGGTTTGCGGTGGCACCATTCCAAGAAACTGCTCTTTTCTGAAAGCATTGCTTTTGGTCATTTTGAATAATAACGCATACTTGCTTGGATTTAGGTTGAAGCAAGACCATAGAAAGTGCACCGATATGGGAAAAAGCTAATTAATGTCCCATGTGTCTTAATCAGACTGTTTTAACAGTTACCTGGTAAGGCATGTTAAAATGTTTTACATTCTCGACACATCTGATGAGGCCAATTTTAATTGGCCATAGTTTCTAACGTTTAATTGTTGTTTTACTTCTACTACATTGATCCTTCTTTTATTGTGTACACTTAGGCCTCTGGGCTGCAGAGTGAGCTCGTCTTTTCTGAAATTGCAAACCGGATAAAGGAAAAAGGCTCAGACTTCGTGAAGAAAGTAAATGCCATCTTTCAGTGGGAAATCACCAAGGATGGCAAGACTGCGGCACAGTGGAGTAAGTTACTTAGTTGCTTAATGTTCTTTAACCCCAGTGAGTGGCACGTAGCGTGGTTGGCATGGGCCCTGAGACAAGGAATGAAGGGGGGAGACCTCCTGCCAAATACCACCCGCTCCCACCTCCCAACTTCACAACTCGGATTCTGGGCCCCTTTGCATCTGCACCATCTGCACACTCGATAGCTATGCAACTGTCTTTCATGTGGCATTTGACATACTCTGATAATATATATGATCAGATTATATATATAATATGCATTCTGACCACAAGCATTGTGGTTAATGCAGACATGATTCCTTGTAAAAGGTTTCAGTTTGGTGTTATAACATCTTGACATCGGTTTTGTTGCCAGAAAAAAGGGGAAACCCTATTATATTTTGGTACTGGCAAAGGAGGTCCCGTGATGATGATTGTAAATTAAGGTTCAAGTTTTTGCTTCATGAAGAGTCCTGCGGTTTTTATTTTCACACCATTTTAAAAGCATTTGCTTTTGTAGAGTACAAATCCAACATTAAAACTATTTACCAAGTTGGTAATGTGCAAGATTGGTGTAATTCAATATCTTTTTTTTATTCACGCCATGGATTTTGTACCATTTTCACTTTAGGGTAAAGGTACAGTATTCAATAGTGCATGTTGTTCTGCAGCTATTGACCTCAAGACTGGCCCCGGTGAAGTCTACAAAGGGAATCCTCGAAAGGGACGTGCCGACACCACTTTCACTCTCTCGGACGAAGACTTCCTTGAAATTGTCCAGGGAAAGCTTAATCCACAAAAGGTACTTTGTCTTTACATTGTTCTTTATATCATGGTATGTCTTGGTAGCATAACAGTGTTACAACTTTTACTTTTCTTTTTTACACCAGGCTTTCTTTTCTGGGAAGATGAAGGTGAAGGGGAACATCATGTTGAGTCAAAAGCTGGAGGATATTCTGAAGCAGAATGCCAAGCTGTAAGGTTTGAAGAAATTTTACTGTGGCATTAGGTGGTGCAAAAGTTGCATGTTGCTCAGCTACCCAGCACATAAGATTAACATGTTTAATTCAACTTTTTGAGCTTGTGATTATTTTGGAAAGAATAACGGCAAGGTTTATCGTTAACCAACACTAATGACAGTAATGTAGAATTCCGATTGAATGCTTATCAGAAAAAAGTATATTGCTTGCTAATACATGATAATACATGTTAGAATATTTCTTACTATACATTTTTGTTGTGTAGAATATTAAATGCATTTGAATTCATGAATTACCTTTTCTATTTACGAAATCATCTCCTGGTAAAGTTAGATTTTGTTTGGTTGTGAACCATTTCCGATTGACTTTTAATTTAAATTTGCAACCACTAGGTGACGCCACGTAATGTGTGCTGTAAAAATTGCACTCTTTTCTTGACTTTCATAATAAAGGCCTTTGGTTATCATAACTTTTCTGTGTGATGGTACCGAATTCTTTCACTGTTGGATGAAACCCTCACCATACCATGTCGGTCATGGGAAGTTTTTTTTGACCATACTTAACCTCGTGTTGGTCAGGTGGAGGTTGGTAAAAGGGGGGGATGCCAACACCATAGTGCAGTGTGCTAATCACTCCACCACTACTCCCCGATTACAAATGGTGCATTGTCTTAAATCAATTTATAAATGTGAAATGTGCAATTATTATTCTCCTTTGTAAAATGATTATTTTTTATATATTTCAAGAAAAGATGGAACATTATCAAGGGCTCTATAAAATAGGTTGGTAGTGCTGTAATTTACGGAGATTCATGGAAATCTGCATTCAATACAGTTCCAAAATGCAGAAGACTGTACAATTAGTTATTTCGGAATTGACAGTGTCATGAATCCAACAAGTTTCCTGCAGCATGGGAGTGTGTGCTGATGGGTCTGATGAATATTATGGCTCTTGCTTAGAGCCATCTGGCAACATATCACTGTTGAGATCTGGAAGGTTGAAAATAATCCAGAGTTTGCCTGCTTGAACAAATCCTGCTCTATATTAGTCTGGAAAATATTTTTAAAATTTAAACTAATATTTACCAATTGTTCATGATCGATTGTCCATGATCCTTTAACACAGTGGTGAGTACAGGAATGGGAATTTTGGTGATTGCAAGGTGAGAGAACTATGGTAATTGTCCTGCCGAAAAAAAACCCTTTAGAAAAAATAATGGATGTGTTCACTTGTTTACATTTTATGGAAAATGTGGACCAATTTTCAAAAATTTACTTTTAATGCAAAGAATACTGTTAATATATGATGATTTGATAATCGTTCACAGTTTGTTAAATTTGCAATGTGGAGCTTTACAATATTGGCTCGTATATGAACACATTTAACTAGATTTTTTTAAAAGAGTATCTTCAGCACAATAAATTCTGCAACCTTTGAATCTTGCAGTGATAGAGTGGCCACGCTTCCAGCATTAATAATTGGTTGCGGCTATTTGAAGTTCAATTTATTTAGCCACACTACATAGCCCGTGGGGATGCTTCGATACTGAATAGGATATTATATCCATCACTGATAACTGTAATATAGGAAACAATTCGTGCCATGCAAAGCAATTTTTGTATTTTTTCAATAGAGACAGCTTGGCATAAACAATGCAAAGTATGTAATATATATTAATGAAGCCCATTTGTGTTTACTCAATTTTACAAAAAGATTAGAAGACAGTCAGTTAATTTTGATAGACATTGGGGACAAATATCAGTTGTCCAAGTTCACTTGATAATTTCTAAAGATACACAATGCCAATATCCTGGAAATGTTTACTAAACACGTATATTAAAATAACCTCTTTTCTGGAAAGATGACTAATGTGAAACAATGGTCTTGATAGTAGTGTGAAGGAATATAAATGTGGATATATATTTAAACTCGGGGCATTGAACAGCTTTGCTTAAACTGAAATTATTCAATTCTAGATTTGAAGTTTTCGTGACTGCAAGGATCCATACTCTGGTTCTTTCGGTAAAGTCACGTAGGTGAAAATAAAAAAAATAAGAATTAAAATAAAGAATAAAGAATTTGGTTATTTATTTTTTATATATTTATATTTTATTTTTATTCTTATTTTTGTATTATTTTTTCACCTAAGTGACTTTACCGAAAGAACCAAGTACATTTTAATTATATTCTGCTTCCTGCAAATGTTAAGCATTGTAAGAGAGTGGCCATGTTTACCTCTGCGTCAGCCATTGGTCTATCCACTTCTAAATGAAGGACTTCCCACACAATCACAATCCCCCCCCCACCCTCTTTTGAGCTGATCTCATCACTCCATCTCAGTCATGGGTCATCCTTTCTGGCATGTTCTGTGAGGCTGCCATTCTGTCACGAGTATCATCCACTGGCCCATCATCCCTTTTGTGTTGCCCTCGCCGACTTACATTCTGGAGCCAGTCGGTCAATAGAATGTATCTACCGTGCATTTGTTTTCTCTGAACCATGCACTATTCGTTTTGTATCTCAATGTAATTCCAAGTGCACTTCTGCACGCTTTTTGTTTCATATTTATCTTATCAGTGTCCATATTTCTGGTCCACGATGACACTGAAGTGGGTAATATGCATGGATCAAAACCTTCAGGGACACTGGTATATTGCTTTTCATGATCAAATAAAAAAAATCAAAAGCACTCAATATTTCTCTCATAATTTTGATCCCCTTTCACCTTCAATGATTGGCCAAGGTTTATTTCCCACATGCTGAGTTTTCCAGTTATATCGTTGAGAGAACTTGTACACGTCTTGCTCATTTACAGTTTGTCCCACTTTGCAGCCTTATTTGTTAAGTTTTTCATAATCGCTTTTCATTCATTTGCATTCATTGTAAATGTAGTCGGCAAATCGGAGATGGCTAATACTGATTACAAGTGTGCCTTTCAGTTTGCAATACAATTTCCTGAAAGTATATTTTATTTACTTCAATAGCCTTTGTGAGAGAGAACCTCTTTGCTCGACTCAGTTTATGCATCACGGTTTTGATTTGAATTGCCTTAGTTTTAGCCCAGGAAAAATCTCAGGTGTACTCTTGAATCCTACAACTCTGATGTTTGATTCCTAGAGAGAGTGACAATAATGTCAACTCATAATCTGCACTAATCGTTTACTCTCGTAGAGAGAGAGAAGAGAACGACTTGAAGGCACGGTGAGCCAGACAAGCGGGAAGGGAGTTAACAACATTTGTGTGATTCACCAAACCTCGTCTCCACAGTGCTGGATTACAGATGCGTGGCCACCACCACCACCTGCCAATACCTCCAACTCCTCTGTAATTACTGTCATCGTTCTTGGATAAAAAAAAAAATTCTCAATTTAAACGGACGGACTTTTCTCACCTCACTTAGTCCAACTCTATCTGCCCCAATTTATTTATTCCAGTTCGTGTCTCCAAATCAACAAGCCTTGAACGGCAATTGCGGGATTTAGCAATTGCCAAACACATTCCTCCTGTGGAGGGAGCTGGTAGCAACGTTGGGTTGCTCGGTCAATGGCCAGGGTCAACGGCGGCGTGGTGTATTCCGCAAATATGCCCGACTGTGAGGGCGGGCACAAGCCGGCGTGAGTAGGTTAAACGTTGCGTTTTATAAGGGCACCACGGGGTGACCAGCCCCTCCCCACCCAGCCCAACCCCTCCCACTCCCCAATAATCCCATGTAGGCTGGTGTAACCAGGAGGTTCCTACCAGTAAAACAATGTATCCAGTGAATCTTATCACCCTCTACGCCTTCACTTCCATAGCCTGGTGAAAACAATAGCAGCCGGGATTGGAGGCTGTGCTGTAAGGCAACTTGATCATGAGGATTGTTTACTTGCGGGTAGGTGAAGGGAGCATTATTTCTCGCTTCTCACCAAGTGTCCGATTGGTGTGGGTGCTCATATCTGGGAGAACTACTCAGGTCATTTAAAGGCTCTTAAGAGACTTTGTCACGCCAAGGTATTACTTCATTCAAGAAGAAATATAAAGAATGGTGGTTGACACTAATTTGTTCTAAATCGAATTATTATAAATCAAATTTCAAGATTACATTAGATGGCAGAGCTATGCGATCTTGATCGAGTAGGCTGTATGAGATTGCTTAACATTTTAAGTTCACGTTATGTTTCCAGAAACAAATAATTATGATTACATCTGGTTTGGCTTTAAAAACAATAAACACCACTCAAAGTTTTATACGTATAATGCTAGTATTATGTAAGCCTCAATAAGGAATGGTTAATACAATTTTTAAAGTATAACAAAATAATTATTCCTGCTATTCTTTTAAATTTAGTTTTATTTATTGTCGAGTTTAAAACGTGCAGTCTGCTTATTTATTATGTTTTACCCCACAATGCTCATGATTAGTTGTGTTATATAATGTTGTATCGAACTAGGCCCCTTACCATTAAAATCGGTAGTTTACCAGCATTTCATACTCTTTGGGTCTTTCGGTAAAGTCATGTAGATATAAAAATAATTTTAAAAAACACGATGTTTCGATCGCAGCACAAGCAATCGTCCTCAGGTGAAAAAATATAGCAAGAGAGCTGCTGAAGCAGGGTGTTTATATAGCCCTGAGATGGGTGCAGCCCAAGGGTAAGTGGGCGGGGTTAGAGAAGGAAGATGGAGGGCACCCCAAAGCTGTTGGGATGGCCATTGTATTGTGAGAGATTAGCATGTCAATGTAGCCACCGCAACTCAGAGAGTCGAAAATAACTGCTAACATCGGCAGGTAGGATGGAAACATCACAGCCAGTTATGACTTAAATTGGTTAATAACGTCCTTCCAATGATTGCTCAGTTTGTACCCATCTTCTTGGTTTAAATTTTGTCTGTATTTATATATCTGGATGGCTTCATGAACGAATCTTTGTTGATAGCCAGTAGGTTTGCAGAGTACCTTCGTCTTGGAGAAATCTATTTCGTGTGTGCCCACAGCGTTAAAATGATGATCAGCCACGGCCGAGGTATTGGTCCTACCATGTTTCCGATCTGCCTTGTGTTCACGAACACGGTCCGAGACATGTCGCTTAGTTTCCCCAATGTAACTACTGCCGAAGCCACAAATTAAATTCAGAGAGCAGCTCTCTTAATCAATTTTTTCATCTGAGGACGATTGCTTGTGTTGCGATCGAAACGGCGTGATTAAAAAAAAATATTTCTATCTACGTGACTTCACCGAAAGACCAAAATAGTATGAATTCCTGCAGTCACGAAATCTTTAGGTCAAGATTTACCAGCATTTATTTAAGCAACCCTGACTGCTGATGAGACACCGTACGTCAAAGCCCATCGATAATTGGCTTGTATTGGATCGATACTCTTGAAACAATACATTCCCAGAAGGCTGTACGGCCGACGGGTTGTGTAACAAACACCGTTGTTTTTTACATGGAGAGACGGACATATGAAGGAAATGTATTGTCTGCGTATTTATTTTGCTTTTCACCCGATGCGGTTACTGGCACAAAGTTATACATTTTTGGGGGAAATTGCTTCTATTATTCTGAAACGACCAAACACTTACTTGGGTCTCTTCAGTATAATATGTACCGAAAACACTAACCTCACGTTATATTGTAAGACGCACAGCTATTTGTATCCATGCTCACATGACCTTCTGTTTGGACAGCCTTTGCAGATATATTAAATCCACTACCCACGTTTTTGCCACATTCTTTTGTTAAAACCATTGTGACGTTATTTACTGCGATTCATCTCGCACCGAGTAATGAAGGTCCTGTTGTACTGAATTATAATTAGAGCTCCATACAAAGCCTTGCCTGGAATGTTTCCACCAGTGTATGGCTTTTTGACAAGAGCGAAATGGGAAGAAAAAAAATTCCATTCGTCATGTCAATGACATGTCGTGCCTTGGTTGCAGATACCATAAATTGTGACATCTGTAAAGATACCATGCGCACCCCCATGAAAGCCCCTGGCGCTGGAGAAGTTCATCAAGCCGCTTGGATGCAAGGTTTCGTGCTTTTGATGAACACAACTAAACTCCAAATTGTTACCTATCGTTCCAATTCCATGTTGAAAATACTCACGTGAGCATTGAGGGAGTACTCATTTCCTGCTCACAGCTCTGAACCAGTGTGCGTAAATTGCACTTCCGTACGTTGAGGGAGAGGCTATCCATAGGGCAGTCACTTGACTTCCCCACGAAGTGGTACTGATTTTAATGACTGGAGAGATGATGGGCTGAGTCAACCACTCACCAGGATTTGGACTTTCAACCTTCCTAGTCAGATGGCAATGCCATATTATGAATGTATAATTGGACAGACTTCACTTGAACTGTCCGCCAACAATAATGTATCGCTCGATAAATATATTAATTTTCTTCTTGGTTGTAAAAAAAAGTATATTGTATTTATATATATATTTATATAGCATCTCATCATCAGAGCTCTTTACACACGAGCAGTGGCTTTTTCATCAGATCTCAAACGTAGAACGGCACCCTCCGAGTGGCAGCTGTCGGAGAGTAATGGCTGCTGCTCTGTATCCTTTGTTCATTTCTTGTGGAAATGTATTCATTTCCCGTGCGTAAATCCCGCGGCGAATCGGGAAATGTGAAAAAATACGTGGTTATACTAACAGGTAATCATAAGTATAGTGAAGTGGATTTTGTTTTCACCTGGGCATAGTATGTTAACCAATTAGAACTGTAGTCTGTTTCAAGTGTTTGTAAAACCATTGATTTAATAATCCACAAAAAATTTTTATCACCTTCGACATTTCACAATGTGCGTATTAAATTTCGATTCAAAGCTTTCGTGACTGGAGGGATTCATCTTCTTGGTTCTTTCGGTAAAGTCACGTAGAAGGGAAATAATAAAATAATAAAAATAAAACATAATAAAATAGAATTCTCACAGACAGAGCTGTCTGAAACACAGCGTTCCAATCTGATTGGAGCGCTGTGTTTCAGACAGCTCTGTCTGCACCTGAGGACGGCTGCTTGTGTTGTGGCCGAAACGTCGTGAGAATTTTATTTTAATATTTTTTTTATTTCCCTTCTACGTGACTTTACCGAAAGAACCAAGAAAATGTGCGTCTTATTTCAATTAAGACAATACGGTTGCCTAGATTGTGCAACTGTTCTAGCATATTAATGCTGGTTGACTCTAACGTGCAGAGTAATATGAGCTCGGCCCATTCACAAAGAACGGTCTCGTTCACAACCCACCCACCATGGACCCGCAAATGTCTGACGTGACATCACAACACTCCATTGTGGACTTCAAAGCACCGCAAAGAAAGCCAAACCTTTGTAACCGTAATAATAGGACACACCTCCGACATTAGTGCAGCATTCCAACAATTCTAGTAAACAATTGGAAAATTCTGCTGTAATGATTTCGTAAATAACAGAATATGCCTTTAGTATCTTAACGTCCACGGACACTTTTCAGCTCGATATATAACAAGTTAGTGTAATGCCAAAGCTACAAATGTCTAAGGATGTAAATGAAACTATTTAAGTTGGTCACCATAACCCTGTAACCACATACACGTAAAGTTTATCTTCCTGAGGAATCCATGTGAGAACAGATGATGAACTCTTGCTTTCAAGGAGTACATATCAAGGTGAGATAAGGGTGAAGGCACGAGCCAAAATGAAAGATAAGTTTAGATATTGAACACCCTAGAATTGTGTTTTTTTATGATACCAACGAATATACTTTTCACGTGAATGTATAATATAGTATACAAATAACGTTTTTAAATCTGATATGCGCAGTGCTTTATACATTCCCGCCTCTCCCCCACCCATCTTGAAAATGGAGATACTGTCGAAAGAAAATAAAAAAATATATTTCTCACATTCCCTCACTATGCAATGCCCTGCAACTGTGGTCACTGCCGACGTCTCTTGGCCTGTGGTCATCCTTGTGAGAAAGCTGTGAGGGAGCTCAGCACCACAACGACCTCCGATTAGAACGGTTGGCTACGTACGGTGGTGTGACAGAGGTTCAACATGTATGATGGATACCAATGGGCCTTACCGGCTGAAATAAAGTCTGAGGTCTCTGAGAGTAAACAGTGCTTTAGTTCATTTCTCCCCTGTGGTGCGGCTCAGTGGAAGTTGTGTGTTGCATTATGTGAGAACGTCTGATGGTTAGATCGGAATAAGAGTCTACAGCTTGAGAAAATTCCCTGTACAAATGCGGAGAAAATTATCTTTCTTTTATAAGTACTGTATTGTATTATTCACGTGTTTCTTTTCTTTCCCTATATTACATTCCCATGAGGTTGTTATGGGCTTGGATGTACGTTGAACGTCTTTCGCACCGTACGTAGCCAACCGTGCTAATCGGAGGTGCAGGAGAAGGACAACGAACTGAATACAAAACGCAGTTCAGCTTCACGCCACGACATGAATATTTTACCATTTGGAACACTGCAGCGAGCAGTACAATACCCTGTGTCAGAGAATCGCCCTGGAAGATGATGTAACAACTTCTTTTCAATCAGAATGTTTTAAACGAAATCTTAAACGTGCCTTATTAGAATTGGATTTTAATTCCAATGCTCTTATTGTGTGTTCATTATGCTTTTTATTACACTTTGAATGTATTATAATGTTACGTCATTTGTTTATGTATCATTCTTATTGTTGTGTACATTGCGTTGGTCGCTTTTATTTTATTTCATTTGATTCTGAAATAACTTCAATAGGCCTCCTTATTGACACGAGAATACAACTTTCAACCCCCTGCAAATATTGGATTCTTCATCAAATATAAAGCTGAAATGTCCAAGTCACACAGTTGCAATCTTCTCAGTTCAGCTAATATGTGTTTTTATGTGCGGAAATTGGCTGATCCTGTTCACTTTCTTTAACAGTATTGGAGTAACCAGTCCAGCCTACTCGATCAGGATCTCGGGGTGCAGGCTCAATGTTCTGACCACTGAGTATATTCCTATGACAGAGGAAACATTAATGGTACTTTGCATTAGACAATTGGAATTCCTTACTTTTTCACCATGCCCTCCGATTAGCGTAGCACTTACGGAGCAGAATACATGCATACATGAAAGGCAGTCATATATATCAGAAACTTAAAAATAATGATATTACAGTAATCATATATACAAATTATACTTAGTTTGTCAAATATGGAAAATAAAAAAAGTATCTAATTGCAGTGTCAATTTAAATGTGTCGGTAACCCACCACCACCCGACATAGCCAATTAATAAGGTTTGTCATGTAAACGAAACGTCCTACTTCAAAACGCCGGTGTGCTGAAGTAACAACTAACATACCAGCATGCTAAAGTTTGTACATAATTGGTACGTTTTGTTTACGGGACAAACCTTAAGAATTCGTTGTTGGGTGGCGGTGTATTAATGCCACATTTAAATTTACGCGATCTAACCCAAAAACCTTCATTACGAATAATATTTGTAACGAAAGCCAATGTGTTAAACTAATTGCAGTGTATAAATGCGAACATGTACTCCAAGCTATAATACACATACTGTGCGGAGTGTATACGTAATGTGTAAAGGTAAATACGGAGCCTTGCAAATACTTGCTAACACGAGAGAGGGAACTCGACAGAAGCCCCTCTTGATGGTATTTGTCCTCCTGTTACACTTATTCATGGAAGGATTTTATAAATGTGCCCGTTGTTTAAACTTAACAAATCAAATGTGCTTACGCATTCGGGTAGCATCGCTATATGATGTGTGTACAGCATATTTAGTCTTAGTCCCTATTTTTTACGTGTTTCCGTTAACAGTGTAACTTCACTAAATATAAATTGGTAACTGCCTATTAACGTTTTCTTAAACCATCGTCTTAGCATTTAAACATATCAAATAATAATTAATGCTCGGCTATACATACCGTGGGGCATGCCATTAAACATTTGAACATCAAAAGGTTATGTATGGTGAGTGCATAAAGCTAAAGGTCAGAGGTAAGGGTTTGGGTCATTCTATTACATCCTTAGCTGGTGGATACCTAGTAAACAATGATAAAAATGGTGTGCGAGGCACACGATTTGGTAACCGCTATCAGCTGATGTGTAATTATCTCTTAATTTTCTGACTATTGTATTCGCTTTCTTTGCGTGCCTGAAAATTAGCAGATTACTTGAAAGTAATTGTGATGCCATTGTATGCTTTGTATTGAAGTATCACAGAGTACGTGTTGTGCTGGAAATGTGCATCGTCCCTTCTTGTAGGTCATGGCTCTAAAACGAGTCGAAATATTGTGAGCTTTCAAATTTTCTTCATTAAGATAAGCTCCAAATGGACCCACAAGTTGGATACTTTTTTCTGTGCTCTGAAAATATTATGTCCAGCCAAGGACACACGTAACAAGAGTTCACGGAACTATAAACTCCCCCAACCAATCGCTAAAAAACTTAACACAGCTGAACGATACCAAACGCCCAGATCTGTAAAAATCATATGGGCAACATTGGCAATAACATATTTTTTAGACAGGTGTTATTTTTGTGCATAATCCCTTTTGACGTTAGCATATTTATCCAATATGCATTCAAAATATGATTTTATGTATGTATATGTATGGAAAGACAGTCCCCGAGTTGGGGAATATCCAACTTACGGAAATGCTCCCATAAATCATGTCAAAATTTTACATACGCGGAATTATTTTTGCGTTAGTTACGTAAGCACAAGTAGTGTGGATGAATACTGCGGGCAGCCTTATGCCTCACATGAGCTGCACAAAGATGAAGGTAAATTGAAATTATCTTGATTTTGGGGGAAACATTTACAGTTTTCGACATACGAAAAATTTGGGTTACGGATCGTTATCGGGAACCTAACCCTTCCATAACCCGGGGACTGTCTGTACTCCAGTGACGTGCGGTGAGGTCAGAGGGGGGCGTGGCCTCACTGAAGGGGGCGTGTTAGACACGTCTCCCTCAGTGAGGCAGATGTGATAGCTGCCTCCCCTGGTGCTTTTTCATTGCAGTTTCATGACGAGACCAGCGAGCCTAAATATCTTTATACACATACGTGAAATAAGTTACCTGGAGTATGGAAGGCGAGGACATGAAATGAAGGGGTCTACAAACATTACATTGGTGGCATACTGAGATAGTAACAGGCACGTGCTTATTGCCCGCGCTCCATCCGGCTGTGGATTTCCCACCTGATGATGATTGCTTGTGTTGCAGTCGAAACGTCGTGAGAATTTTTATTGTTTTATATTTGTATTATTTTATTATTTCCCTTCTACGTGACTTTACCGAAAGAACCAAGAATATGATTGGAATCGTACACAAATGACATTCATAACACAGATCAGTGGAAAAATCGTAATATTGACTTTATTTGATTATTCTTTGTTTTTTACTTTTCGTAACAGCTATTTTCATTGGAGTATCACTGGTGAGGCTCTGCCTCCCCTGCCTCCGCTGATTGCACATCCCTGCTGTACTCTATCCTTTAGACCAGGCGTAGAGCCACTGAGACCAAAATTCCTTTTCATGGGAGATCTGAGACACAAAGCAGTATAGTTAAAGGTGTTTAACAAACGCCCAAATCACCCAACATCATAAACCTGACATCAATACGAACATCGCATAACAAACATAAAGGCAAAAAAAAATCACAGTAAATATAGCGGAGGCGATTATTATTTTGTAACCTCATATCTGGCAAGATACACTTTACATTTGTAATGCGTCAAATATTCACACATGGTTAAAGTTGAGTTATGCATCGTTGAGACACGGCAGCAACAGGCGAGCACTTAAGCATCATGGAGACATATTATTTGGTTCTTTCGGTAAAGTCACGTAGATAGAAAAAATAAGAATAAAAATAAAGTGAATAAAAATATCACGACGTTTCGATCGCAAAACAAGCGGTCCCCTTTTCCTGATGACGACCGTTTGTGTTGCGATCGAAACGTCGTGATATTTTGATTCACTTTATTTTTCAGATTTTCTTATTATTCCTAGTTATTATATTTTCTATCTACGTGGCTTTACCGAAAGAACCAAAGAATATGAATTCCTGCCGTCACGAAAGTTTGAAGTCAAAATTTCACCATGGAGACAGCACAAAAGAGAAGATAACCATTACATTTTTATTCACACTTACCCTCTGCAACATTTCCGAGCGTGGCTGGGATTGACGGCTGGAAGTTACGTGTGATCTTCATAATAGGCAGGTTTTGAAGGTTTGGATTCTCAAGTTCATGTTGTGGCATAGGCAAGGAATCGTGGATCGCTGTGAAATATTTTTTTTTTAATTTGAGACCAACGATTATTTGTACGTTATAACAGGTCAGTGTTCTTGGCTGATCCATTTATAAGTAACGAACTTTCCTACCCGGCTTCGCCCGGGACTTGGATTCACCACGCCCGGCCGCCTTTGTCCCCCCAGTGGCGATGTTTACACAACAGACCAGTTACTCGTTTGAGGCTGAGTCGACCTAGGGGAGGCCCAGGACCGGTTAAAATAATCGTCAACCGGTGGTGGCCGTGAGCAGGAATCGAACTCGGGTCCCTGGATTCGTAGCGCAGCGCGCTAACCACTACACTACAATGCGTTACGCTCCCACATGCGCGGGTCACATGATAGATTTGACGTCACAGCTCACTTTCCGTGCAAAAATATATGCATTATTGAGCTCCCCCCCCCCCAAAAAAGTGTATTTTCATAATTTTTGCACGGTGTACAGTCTGGAAAGTACCCACATGGCAAATTTAAAGTTTGTTGTATGTCGGAAAGTACGCTAAACATTTTGAACAGACACACATAATCACAACTTTGCCTTTTATATATATGGAGATAAAGGTGCAACCTTGCAATTACTTTGTTCACACCACTGCTGACAGAGGGTCCTCCAAGAGAATCCCTGTGGAGGGTATTTTTGGCCAACTTTACAACTGCGGTGCAGTATGCTAACCATTACATAGTGTAGAGGTATTACGTACCAGGGTGTAGCAAGCCGTTACGTTGGGGTGTCTACATCAACGTCCGCATACAGCCCCGCCCCTCGGGGGGGGCAGTTGGGTATATAAGGCGGTGCGCGAGAGAGCTCGAGACAGTCGTTGGAGCAGAAGAGCCAGTGAAGACTGAAGAGCAGCTAGCTAGCCCTGGGACTACCCTGACTCGCTGCTCTTGTAAGAGCCGAGCAGGGCAAGCCAGGGACGACCTCAGCAGCGAGGTCTGCGTCCTTGTGAGGGCCAGGCTCGTGTGGCTGAGGGTCGGACCTGAGCCGAAGCTGGGCCAGGTCAGTTAGCCTCCACTAGGATGGTCTGGGTTAGAGGGGTGTAGGAGCTAACAGGGAAACGTTAGCTGAGGGACACTGCCTCGGATAGAACCGGGTGAAGGGGCCGTTATCCATTCAAGTGTTAGGGTGCGCTACGTACTGTATAGTAGCAATTGTTAATAAATACGTGTTGCCGACGTCTCCTGCGCTACTTACGCCGTTACAACTGGTCCTGTCTTCACGAGATGGATACCAGGAAGGCAGTTCGTACCCACGGGCCGGGCCAAGGTGACGACCAGGAGGAGACGAGTCAGCAGGCCTCGGACGGGGAATCTGAGGTGATGCCGACGCTGCAGCACCCATCGCGAATAGTGGCCAGCTCCCCTTCATTTATAGACATGTCACTAAAATAAAGTGGAGAAAATATCAAGAAAACATTTCATTTCAGTCTCTACATGTTTCAATCTCACGTAATACATCGTTTAACGCTCTACATACGCTTTGTCCAATGTAGTTGGTGTTATTTGCTTACAGCATTCAATGATGATGCATAAGCTGAGGTCTGATATCTCAAGGTTTTGTTACGGACCTACACACGTGGTCCTGGTTATGTTCGGCGAAGAACGTGGGGGCCAGGTGAATG
This sequence comes from Entosphenus tridentatus, assembly GCA_014621495.2. Lineage (NCBI taxonomy): Eukaryota > Metazoa > Chordata > Hyperoartia > Petromyzontiformes > Petromyzontidae > Entosphenus > Entosphenus tridentatus. Next base: position 10,341,199 of record CM025621.2, on the reverse strand, counting down.
TTCCACCTCGGCTGATGCAACTAACGAATTGCTAATGAAAACAATTACATGCTACACAAGACCAGGGTCACTTTACATCGGTGGGGCATCTATAAACGGATCACTCCATTAAATAACGGATTGCCAAATTGGACTATTTAAAGTTGCGTGACAATACAAAAGAACGAAATCAACAGGAGCGCAAAACATTCACGTGCGATGAAAACAATTGGGGAATAATTATGGAGAATAAAACCGCCAAATAACATTGAACACGGTACAACTGTTCTCTTCTATAAATGTGCAAAAAAGCCTTCAAACTAAATTCTATATTGCTCGCAGGAGACAAGAACAAAGCACTTGTACTGCTTTGACGATCAATATTGTCACGCTTTTACAGGACACAAGCAATATCTCATCAGTTGCAACACCGCGTTCTATTTTTAACCATGAGCTCGTTGTTGTGCAGAAAACTGGTTAAAACATTTTCCTTTGAGAAAACAAAAGTTTTGCCGAATGCTGCAACGGCCTTAATGAGATGCAACAACAAAAATAAATGGCTCCGTGCCAAGAGTACAACGGAAATAAAGTGTGCCGGGCATGGGCTGATGGGATGACCTACTGACGTTTTGGCGCACAATCCATGACCAGCGCTGCTGTTTGGCGCTCTTTGTCTAATTGGCACGGTTGCGTTCATTGTATACGTGTCCAGGCAGCAATGGCACACGTGCCCAGGTAGCGATGGCACACGTGCCCAGGTAGCAATGGCAGACGTGTCCAGGCAGCAATGGCAAGCGTGTCCAGATAGCAGTGAAACACGTGCACAGGCAGCAATGGCACACGTGCCCAGGTAATGATGGCACGTGCCCAGGTAGCAATGTCAGACGTTTTAAAGCTTTCGTGACTGCAGGGATTCATCTTGGTTCTTGCATGGGCAAAGTAGCACTAATCACATACCTGCATTTCCCATATCCCCTCCCTTGGATGCTGCTAATCCTGCATAATGCACGGACACAAGTAGTACTAATCACATACCTGCATTTCCCATAAATATGCTAAATTCCTCTTGATATGCAAATTATTTTGTCAAGGCGCCCCCCCTTTCCCCCCCCCCCTTCCAACCCAGCTTATATATATGCTCCAAGCACGTGTGCTGTTTCATTCAGACGCTGTCGCCTCGACAGACCTGGTTTCACCTGAGGACGGCTGCTTGCGCTGTGGCCGAAACGTCGTGAGAATTATTTTATTATGTTTTATTTTTATTATTTTATTACTTCCCTTCTACGTGATTTTACCGAAAGAACCAAGAAAATGTCAGACGTGTCCAGGTAGCAATGGCACACATGCCCAGGTAGCAGTGGCACACGTGTCCAGGCAGCAATGGCACACGTGCCCAGGTAGCAATGGCACACGTGACAATATGAGTTGGGTAAAGGTGCAGCCCTGCCATTGCGTCCTCGCGCCACTCTGGGCGGAAGAGCCTCCGCTAGAGGGAGCTCCCTCTTAATCTTAAAGGTGTTCACCGCTGGCCATACGTCTTCAGCAGAGGTGACAATACTCACACTTTAATCCCACCACATTCGGATCTGCAAATCTACTTACTGCGGACGTACCCATGTATAATGCTGGGTGGGCAGAGGCGGTGGGGGGAGGGTAAATAAATGTGTACCGTTGATTCAATTGCCGCACCAGGAGATGGAATAGAATTGGAGACCCCTGGATTGCAAGTCCAGTGTTATGACTATTACGCTACGGCAGAATCCAGAAAACTGCATTAGCAGGTGCAATTCCTCTAACACAAGCACAAAGAAGAGAGGGTTTAATACAATTACAGGATATTTATATGTCACTAAACGGCGCGTGTTTTGCAGAATCGCTTCACATTTCATCTATTCTCTAAATAATTTTTGGAATGGGTGATGACGACGAAACATTAATTCCAAAAGAGACGTCAACACTTCATCTCTCGAGGAGTCTAGGGCATCGTGAATGGCTTCACACTTGTCATGGGTACTTCTAAGACTTGTAAGTTCCATTTCAGTTTCCCGTTTGCTTTGAACTAAGTTGCATGCACGTCGACATTCTCAAATATTATACTTCAGCAACTGGCGGCTGTCAAATGTGAAAAATTACACTTCTCCAATCCGTACTTTACTGCTAACAAAGTGTACGGTACAGCCCAATTGCAACTTGGGGAGTTAGCTATTTTCTTCATGGTATTTGAAAGCTCCCCATCTGTGTAAGTGGCAAAAAATGAATGTCACTCTATAGGTAAAATGGTAAGGGAACTTTACTGTTCCAGCAACACAATACACAGACTGAAAGGAAGCTCTCTTGTCAACCCAGCCATTTTCTCACATCGTATCGCCCATTTAATATCCTTCCCATCCCTTCTGCAACCTTCCAGAAGGTCCTCCTCAGTCATCGGATTCTACTTACCATCAACCCGATCCCTTGGTCTCTTTCTTTGCCTCTAACTGTCCCCTCTCCCTTGTTTGGGGAAAAACCAGCCTCTGGCTGAATGATTGCATCGCTCATTGCTATACAGGGTTGTCGGACACCCTAAAACGTGAGAGGCGATCTGCAAGGTGGTAGATGAGTTCTCTTTGTCCCTCCGTTGGCGCGCCAGCTTTGACACGTGTGGCTAGATGTGTATGATAACTGAGCACGATGACATGGCAATGGAAGAAATAGGTTTTGTACCTTGGTAAAAACTTGTTTCCCCCCCCCCCCCCCAGTCAATACCGCTGTTCTCACGTCGGGCTTCTGGAGTTTGGCAGGTGACCTTACTCCGGAGAGTCTGGGGGTGGGGGTGGCCAAGGGTTTGGCTAGTGGTGTCGGCGAGTGGGGGTGGACGTGTTCGGACAAAGGCGAAAGGATTACAATTTCCGTTGGTGTAGCATTGGGCAATCGGTTAGCCTCTAGCTGAAGTCACTGCTTCACTATTACTTCGTATAGCTGTCACCCTGGAACTCTGGATCACTGTCACAAGGTAGTTTGAGTCTGACTTGTAGTCCTGGGGCTCACTGGTCACTGTGACCCTGAATCGCTGTCACACAGGTAAGTCGAGTTCGACTTGTAATCTTAATGCTCTCTGGTCACTTATCTGTTAAACTTGTATCTCTGTTATAGCTTGTTACACTTTCTCAGTGTCTCTCTGTCTAAATATGTCTCTGTTTTCTCTGCCTCACCATATCTCCATGTCGCTATGTCTTTTACTATCTCAGTATTAGTCTGGCTCATTCTGGCTCGGTGTCTCTGTCCCACTCTGTCCCTGTTCCTTTTTAATCAACTTTGTCTCTGTCTCAATTTGTCTCTGTGTGCCATGTGGTCGTGCGTCAAAGCCATTCCCTGTTCACCTTGGGGTGCGACAGGGATGTCCTCTGGATCCCACATTATTTCATGTAATTTTCGACCACATAGTTTAATAAACTTTTCATGGCTGTAATGGAGGAATTTCCATCTGGTACATATACAGTATGAGGCTGATCGATGCCCGGGTGTGTTCAAAGGATAGCTCCCTATTGGTCAACAATATTATGTTTGTTGATCATCTGGTGATTGCTGCTCATTCAGAGGAGGAGTTGGAGGATCTGCTGCTGAACCTGGAGCGTGCCACTAAGAGGCGGGGTCTTACCATTAGAACCACCAAAACTAAGCACATGCCTGGGTATTTTGTGCCATCAAACACTCCACCCCTCAACTACCCATTGGTGACGGTTCAGTTGTGGAGAGAGTGGAGAGGTTTCCATTCTTGGGCAGTGTGCTCATGATTAGCTTCGGTTTGAAAGCCGAGGTCTCACTCCAAATCAGTCGGACAAGATGATCTTTTCCTCGGCTGCATAATGCTGTGGAAGTTACCTGGTCTGTAGCTCCAAACGAAGCTTTGGGTCTTCTCAGCCACAGTCATGCTCACCCTTATCTATGATTGTGAAATGTGGACCTCTCTGCACCGATTAGAAACATTCAGGTTGGCTTGCCTACGATCCATCCTGAATTTAACCAGCCTGGTTTGTGTAAGGAGCTCACATATCATTTAAATATCTGGACACATTCCCATCAGGGATCTCCTCTAGCGGATAAGGCTGGGTCATGTAGCCCGCATGCCCAAGCAGCTTTTGTTTGACCGGATAGAGGAGGCTAAATGGGCATGACTCGGGCTGGAAAAGAGATGGACTGATGTAGTACATGATGTAGAGCTGAGTGGACTTGCCGACGACTGATAACAGCGGTGTCAAGCTCAACCTCTATGGAGGAGGCTCGTGAATGACTACTGGGCAGTTGGAGGCAGTCGCACTCCAACAATGGAGGGCAGAGGAGCGATGCTCTCAACAACTAGTGGAGTGGCGGGCGGCTAAAATTGTGCCTGTGTCTGTATATATGGGTGGCTTCATGAACGAAGCTTTGTTGATAGCCAGTAGGTTTGCAAAGTACCTTTATGTTAGAGAAATCAATTTTGTGAGCCCACCGCATATCAACAATGATCAGCCACGACCGAGTTATTGCTCCTACCGTGTTTCAGATCTGCCTTATGTTCACGAACACGGTCCGAGACATGTCGCTTAGTTTCCCCAATGTACCTACTGCCACAGACACAGCTTAGTTTGTAGACACCAGGGTATTGCATGTCAGGGATCACATTATTCCCAGATGGGATCAGATCACAAATTGTATGTACTGTGTTAAATCGAACCTGGATCTTATGTTTGCTCAAGATTTTGGAAATCTTTTTGGTGACCCCTGCTAGGTATGGCAAGGTGATGGTTTTGATTGGGTCCTGAGATGGTTCTTTCCCGACGGAAGGGGTGATAGCTTTATGGGTTGTGTAGTCTGAATATCCATTCATCTTGAGAACTTGGTGTACGTGTTCTAAGTCACTGGCTAGGTGATGATGGTCGGAAATACATCGAGCTCTAGAGAAGATGGGTACAAACTTAGCAATCATTGGAAGGACGTTATCAACCAGTTTAAGTGATAACTGGTTGTGATGTTCCCGTCCTGCAATCTTCCGATGTTAGTTATTTTTGGCTCTCTGATTTTACATTAACAGGTTCAATTTCTCGCACCAACACAGCCACCTTCGCGCGCTGACCTAGACGTGGTGGCAGCTCTGCGATCTTACATTAACATGCTAATCTCTCACATTAACATAGCCACCTCAGTGCGCTCGCCGTGGAGGCCACTCACTGATCTAGGTGTACATGCTAATTTTTACTTGGCAGCCCTTTAATTGGTGGAAAACCCACCACCTTCGCGGTCGCCGTTCATCACTTACATTAACATTTGCTGCGCCGCCCATGCTGCTGACATTTGGGCTACGCCCATTTCAAACCTTTATAAACAATTTGCCTTTAGAAGCTAACCCCCTTTTCCTGATGATGACCGCTTGTGTTGTGATCGAAACGTCGTAGTTTTTTGTTATTTTATTTGAACCCTACGTGACCTTACCAAAAGACCCAAAGAATATGAATTCCTGCAGTCACGAAAGCTTTAAGTTAAGATTTAAGATCCGTCTGTTAGTAGCCCAGAATGCGTCGTTATAACAGGCACCGAGCGTCAGGTGAGCGTCTCCAAAACCCCCGCCAAATTCGAAGGCGCACTAATAACCTCCGACGCAATTTGCGCGCTCATTGGCTCAGCGACTGCGTGACGCCACCCACCATCAACCGGGCTCTCGGCGTTACTGATGGCACCGTTCAAAAGAGCCACGGGGCCCAGTGAACGCAGCCCTGCATTGCAGATCCAGTGCACTCACCATTACACCAGTGGTCTTTAACCTTTCCTGCAGCCTTGAAACCAACCTTTGGTTCTCAATCGTAAAACAAAAATGCATGTTAATGAATACATGGATTTGATGAAACAAATTAGTTGTACTTAAGTGCCTGTGCTTAATTTGTCTTTCGATGAGTTACCTTATAAAAATAAATGTGGCCATGTCTCGCACCCCCAGAAAGGGCATCTTGCTCCCCCAGGGAATGCGTGCACCCAGGTTAAGCACCACTGCATTAGACCAAGGCAGTAAAGCCATAATAGAGGGGTTTTTTTGGGGTTAGATTGTGTAAATATGAACGTGTCGTTAAACTCACCACCACCCGACACAGACAATTAGTAAGGGTTGTCACGTAAACAAGACTCAGCAATTTGTTACTAGTTCAGCACACTGGTGTGTTGGAGAGTAAACCCACAACATTTACAATTCGAGTAATTACAACCAGCATCATCAGGCAACAGACAGAGTTGATATTTGACCGTGACAAAAAAAGTCAGTGAAATCGGTATAAAAGCCAAATTACCATCTTTAAATGCAATTCATCCCGTGAAATGTTGCAGTGGAGCTATATTGTCATACAAAGATATTGCCATGCTACCTGATTTATTCTGATCAGGTACATCAAATTTACCCCATTTGGTAGAAAAGAATGGTTATTGACTGATTAAAAAAAGATTCAAGAAAAAATATTCAAACATTGATTGAAAATAAGTGACACATTCAAGGTAATGTGCCTTCATTGGTTTTAATATAAGCACAATATTGGAAAAAAACACAAATCATCGTGGCTGCTTGTCTCTTGGTTATTTTTTTTAGCATTACACGCTTTTATTTAACTCACTCTGTCTGTTGTTGTCGTATCCTCAAATCTTGTAACTCAATTTTAACCCACTTACCAATGTGGTATCGACTGCAAACTTGCTATACTTACGTCATACTGATGACAATACTATATTCTATCAAAAAGGTATTTTTTAATATTACTTATTATTTTCATGAAAGCCTCTGATCAATGCAGGCAGACCTCGTCGAATCCGGGAGTTAAGTTCCTGGAAAAAATGTCTTTTTGGGCAAAGCCGTGTTCGACAAATAATAGACCTTATGGACAACATAGGGTTGTGTTCCTGGGTCCAAAATTATCACCACCTCCCTCTTTGTTTAATTAAAACGTACATGATTTCCACACTTGTTATTGTACTCAAGGATGATGCATCGCACTACATTTATTGTGTGTGTGTACTCTCTTTAGTTTTCAATATCACCTCAACACGGAACCCCCGCCTCCATTACTCTTTCCGCATTGCAGCACTCATGCCCGACGGCCCTGATACTGAATTCCCTGCCCGACACTCGTCCCTAACACTGTCACTTGAACGTCAGTGATTCGTCATCTCGGCGTCCGTCTGCTGACTGACGCTCTCGACGAGTGGATGATAAGATGCGTGCGGCAATTGGTGAACGTGTGCCCTGTGTTGTGCGTGTTGATGAATGTGTTATATTAGCACACACACACAAAACATAGACAAAAACATACACGGCAAATGCATCGTTCTCACAGTCAATTCATTCACACCTTCTAACGAAAGCAGCAGTCTGACGGCACTATTTTTCGATGCGAAGATGACAATCATGGCAGCGTCAAACCGAGTAGAGCCGAAACATCACCCCGTGTTCCGGCAATACAGACCTCGTGAGTTAAACCGCGTATGGATGAAACGCGTATTAGATAATGACACGTTGGGAAAGGTTTTCTTGTATTTTCAAAGTGACATTTGCTAATATTTGAAGCTAAAACACAAAAAAATTAGACGTTCAAAAATATCAAAATGCTCACTGTAAATGTACTTTAAGCACAATTCACATATCAGTGAATCAGAGTGAACATGCACTTTTAACACATTCAGAAGGTGCTCAGCACAACCCTAGCTCATTGCAACAACATCATAGCGATGATGTCACATATCGCAAACCTTATTCTAATTTCGATAACAATTTAGTATCGCACACAGTCCAACAGACATATTGTACATCAAAATTACGATCCTCAACACCATTTAGTTGGAATGGAAGAGACTTAAGCCTCTTATCTTCCGAGAGTAATTCAGAAAACAATTCCGTTTGGGCGCACTTATTTTTATTTCTGGCAAAGTGTTCGCTGACCGTTTAAGAGTGTTATTTTATTTATATGCGGTGCTTACTCTTCATGCCGCCAAGAAAACCAAATACCTTGCCCTACAAATTCCCTGGATGCTGTTGCCATCTGTTGAAATGCTAAGCTTCTGTTGATTAAAAAAAGCCCTTGTCAGTAAGCTCTTTTATCAGTTCAAAATGTTTACGAACCACATCAGAGACTGAGAATATGGGACAATGAAATGTCCCTTCCCACAACCATCCCCTCTGATGCAGTTATCAGTTGCTGTTGTTATTATGAAAACAATGGATGCTTGCATTTCCATTTCTCCGTATCACTTTTGCATAAAATGTTTCAGAAATGCATTTATATAAATGATGAAAGGCATCGCATCGTACTTGCAACATGTCTACAAAAAAGCCCTGTACAATGTAGGCGCTGTGGCAAAAATATATTAAAATAAAGCATACATTTAAAGCACCGAGTTGGTGAAACAGCAAATTGGTGTCTGTTTAGTGAAATTTGCAACGATGCATAAAATGCCACTCTTTATCACAATGCAAAGCGACGTTTGCTTACAAGCGTGGACTAGTTTTGCCGTCTTATTTATAAAATAAATAAAACACAACATCATAAAAATGCAATAAAAAAAACACTTTAAATGCACAACAATGCCTTTGGCTACTATTGACATGGCACACCCACACACGCACAATGTTTTATACAACCAAGCATGACGGCCCAGAGGGTTGGCGTATCGGCAAGACTTTAGATGTTTGGTTTGTAACACGCCGGCCCTGTAGCGTCAGGGGAGCTTGGAAGGGGTGAGCCCCCCCCCCCCCCCTCTTAAAGTCAATTAAACAAATGTACACTATTTAACACCAGTGGCAAGTTTATTGCTATTCTGCATAGGGGGGTTGAAATATAGGGATGGAATGCATCATGAACAAAATACATATTACTCATTTCGTTGTGTGTTTGTATGTACGTTGAACTTATTTCGCACCGTACATAGCCAAACGAGCTAATCGGAGGTGAATCAGAGTGAGCAAGTATTTCTTTTTGTAGTTTATTAACATTGACTGGATGCAATTACCAGTGAAACGTCGTACTCAAAAATTGAAAATGTTGTGGTTTCACGCTTCAACACACCGGTGGGCTAAAGTAGTGAACTATGTGTCTTTTGTCAACGTGATACTTTTTTGCTGATTGGCCGTGTCGGGTGGTGGAGGGTTACGACACATTTATAAATAACGCGATCTAACCCAAAAACTTTATTATGAAAAATAATAATCTATATTTCTGAATCAGCTCAAGCCTCCCATAAATGACGTGATTTTGTATGTGTTGCCACCCCCACTCTGAATCCCTCACCCTCTCCCCACCACCTGCGAACACACACACACACGAGTCGATGTAGTTCACTTCTGCCCTTGTGTAGCCATCCTCTGCAGTGACGACCAAGATCATCTATCGTGAGGCCCTTATGCAGCCTCTTACTAGCTACCCACCACATCTTTCCTCGCCCTTTGGTTCAGTTTTCCATTCCTTTTCTATGGTTTTCCTCTTATTTTACATTCTTTCTCTTCTCGCTTCCATTTTCCATTCCTTGTTCCCTTCTCCATCCATTACATCCTCGACTCTACTCCCCATACCGTGGTGTGCCATGGGTAAAACTTTCACACGTTTCAATTTGTACGGATTGCATGCCAGCTAAAAGGAATCCAGAAAAAAGCAATGGTAACAGAGGGAGAGGACGACTCGAGACAAATATGGGCTGATGGAGTGGAGGAAGCTTTAGAACTGAGTGAAAAGGAGGACATAAAACACCAGCAAGGGATGGAATATCATTGCCAACAGTGACGGATTGCTACTATATATTCATGGATGGGAAATATCGACTAAGAATGTTGCATGGACTTCAATGGTTTGACACCACCCCAGCCACCACTCCAGGCACTACCGTTCACCACAACGAGAATGTAAAAGTCACTATCGACTCAAATCTAATTTCAACTTTGAATCACCAGTTCTGGGGAATTGTTACCATGCCTCAGTATTTAAGCATCATAATTGTTGCTCCCATTATAAAATCCCTGCACGCAAAAATGAGATTCAGGATTACTCAAACATCGTGACATAAATGCGATGTTTTTCTGAATCATTTCAAAACCAGGTGATTGCGCATTCAAGTTAAGGGTCATGACCCTCGGTTTACGAAACTGTGCACATTATAAGCTGTATTATGAGTAATATATTCATGCGACGAAACAAAAACTATTTTTTTTATAAATGCAGATTATCTGCAATGACATACGGATATGAAACGTGATAATTAGCAGAGAAAATTTTTCAAAAACTGAAAAGTTGTGCAAAGATGCATGGAGAAAAGTAGGTTAAAATTAGACCGAGAGACAGACAACCATGTGGATTCAAGAACATGGACAGGTTAAATACATCATTATATCAGCCGAGAAAAGTAGGCTTTGTCGGGACATAATTGCTAGCAGGATGGCCGAATGCCAAGAATAATGATCAGTTTAACAAGTAGGCTTTCGCAACCAATATCCACAATAACGTTTTTTTTGGGTGAGATCGCGTAAATATAAATGTGTTTACGTGGCAAACCTTATTGATTGGCTGTGCTGGGTGGTGGTGGGTTAACGACACATTTGTATTTTTGCGATGTAACTCAAAAATCTTTATACTGGTAGGAACCACCTGGTTCCACCAGCCCACAGGGGATTATTGTGTCCGTCCGTCGTGCATCCAAAAATGGGAGAGGTGGGGCTGGGTTGAGAGGGGAGGGTGGGGAGGGGCTGGGTGGGGAGGGTGGGGAGGGGCTGGGTGGGGAGGCTGGGTGGGGGTGGGAGGGGTAGGGCTGGGTGGGGAGGGGCTGGTCACCCCGTGGTGCCCTTATAAAACTCAACGTTTAACCTACTCACGCCGGCTTGTGCCCGCCCTCACAGTCTGTCATATTTGTGGAATACACCACGCCGCCGTTGACCCTGACCATTGACCGACCAACCCAACGTTCCTACCAGCTCCCTCCGCAGGAATGTGTTTATGGAAGAAGAATGATGTTGAGAGGTTTTCCATCGAGGAGATGGAGCACATGAATCGGATGGTGTACTGGCACCAGGCGGATTGTTGCGTCGCAGGAACATGAGAGGCAGTAGCGGCTTGGGGAGACCTTCATCCAGCAGTAGATCGTGGCTGATGCTGATGTATAGGTGGTGCTTGATGTAACTTTTATTTATTCATGCTAATTTTTCCCTGCCTGACACTTCATTATCCAGCGATTGTGCAACTTTTTGTCTAAAATGTGAAGGAATACACCTGCGATGATTAATGACGGTGCTGTTCATATAAAACGATATAACTGAGAATAACAAAAACCAGAAGCGGATATGATAAGTATTTGTGATTTCACACTTTTTAATAAGTAAAAGTTATGACATTTATCAATGTCTGATCATTTGCATCAATCGACAATCATGATTGCAACGCGTGCTAATTTGGTTTAAAGCGTAAAACCCCCAAAAATGTTAGTCCAAATTCGAAAACGAATACGTAAAAAACAAATCAGTTTTGCATTATACAGTGCATAAAAGGCGTACACAATGAGAAGTCTGCTGCATTATGGCTTACTCTGAAATGTACTGCTCTAATAAGCACCAGTATACCATAGCATACAAATCCGAATTAAATGACAAAAATCATATTAAAATCGCTGCAGATGTTTTTTTTTCCCTGTAGAAAGCTGGGTGAAAGGACCATTGAAGTGCAAACAACACAATTTAATCCATACACTTGGGTAATCTCTTTAAATATATATTTTCAGGATTCAATAACAATATTCCAACCATGATTCATTTTGAGACTTTGTGACAGTCAATATTGCTGTCTTCCAAAGTGGACAGAATACATTTTTTTTATTTCATAGGAGCAGACGGAGACCGCTTAGTCTATATGAACTGCACTCGAAAAGTCGGAAAACCTGAGTTTGATTCCTGACTAAAGCTACAAATGGAATGATATCTGAACCGGTCACACTCATTGCAAAAATATCTTCTTATCTCAATTTGGTCTTATCTGAAATAAAGTGACTTAACTCCACCCCCCTGGGAATCATGCTACCCCAGCACCTTCACCGGACCCCGCTGATTGGGGTGGTCAAACAACCCCCATTACCGACACAGTACACAGAGAGAGACCTTCATCCCAGCAGTGGATTGACAAATGGGCTGTAGGTTATGATTAAGGATCGTTCCGGCGAGGCCATTGAAACGGAGGATATTGGGTTAATATTGCAGCAGAACTGTGAATGTTATGGTAATAATTATTTTAATTAATGCCAATAAAACGATCTTTTCAATTAAACTTTTAGGATATCTGCAGCAATATACATAGTGAATCGTGTCACTGTGTTCTGTGTTGCACGCAAGGTGTTGTGCTGTGCAAACCAACCCACTAAATAGACTCACTGCGATATACAAATTGTAATAGTACACGGATTGAGAGACGTACCCTTACAAGTCTAAAAAACCTAAAACAAACCGCTTACCTGACACGGTACGTAGGCCTCGGCAAGGTAAGGTAAATTACCTTTATTACTGGGTAAAAGGGTAAAGGTAAAGGGTAAAGGTTTCAACATGCCAAGGGGTAAGGTAAAGAGTAGGGTAAAGGTAGCTCAGAAGAATTACCCGGTAGGGTAAGGGTAGGGCGAATAATTACCCGGTAAATACAGTACCTTGTTTACCGCTAAAAGTTTCGTGGCGCAGTGACGCAGTCCGTGGCCTCCATTTTAAAGTGATGGCGGAGCACATGGAGACGGTCCACGTTCTTGAGGTCGAGGTACTAGAGGACGAGGATGCCAGCAACGGCTTTTTTGGGGTTGCTGCGAACAACAATCGAAAGAGGCAGCGGTATGCGTTCCCGTGGGAGCACACACACGATTGGATGGAGGGTGATCCGCATGCACAGCAAGTGGTTTTCCACCCACACGAACGCGTTGGGGTGGAAAGCCCACCTCAAGAAACAACGTGCTCGCCCCAGGCAGCGAGGTCGGGACGTCGGCGTCGGCGAGCCGCCTAATACAGCAAACGCTGAGCCGGCCAGGAATCCCGGATCGCCTCCTGGTAAAGTTTGAGAACGCGGTGGTGGATTTTGTTATCCAAGGTGCAATCTCTTTGCGAGCCGCCGGCAGCGACAAGTTCAAGACCTTGGTCAACACATTGACGCAGGGATACGAGGGCCCATCGACCCGCACCATCATTCGCAGGATTGTCGAGCATCACGTCATCATGCTGCCCATCGTCGGGGCGTTCTTCTCCAACTTGGACGTCGCCATTTCGCTCACCATCGACGGGTGGTCGAACCGCAACCTTAAGGGATTTTCGATGGTCACGGTGCACTGGATCGATACCAAATCTGGTGCGTCAAAATCCATGCTGCTGACAATCCTCGATGTGCAGTCCGGAAGGGGTGTCGGCAAGGGCATTGGGGCCGCTCTGTTTGAGCACCTCCAAAGCCTCGGGCACAATATCTCGACCAAGCTGCTCGCTGTCACCAGCGACAATGGCTCCGATGCGAACAGTGCTGTCAAGACGTTGGCCCTGGTCAACGTGGACGCCGGATATGAGCAGTTGCGGGCTTGCCACCATATTCGATGTGCGGATCATCCTGGCACCAGACAAACTCAACTCTACATCCTGGCACGAGACAAACTCAACTCTACATCCTGGCACGAGACAAACTCCACTCTACATCCTGGCACCAGACAAACTCCACTCTACATCCTGGCACCAAACTCCACTCAACATCCTGGCACCAGTCAAACTCAACTCTACATCCTGGCACCAGACAAACTCCACTCTACATCCTGGCACCAGACAAACTCCACTCTACATCCTGCCACCAAACTCCACTCAACATCCTGGCACCAGACAAACTCAACTCTACATC
>CM025621.2:10298494-10316175 GCA_014621495.2 Entosphenus tridentatus | reverse complement strand
CCCCCCCCCCCCAATATATATTATAATTACGTCCTTGTAATAATGCGTACAATTTTGAATCGCAAAGCCATGGTCCTTCGCCATGACACCTACTTTAGGGTTGAGGAGTTTGAATTGAAAGCAGCAGCAGTGGCAGCAAGTGGCATCAGCACCAGTGACACGAGCAGAATTCTCGGCCATCCTCCCCGCCCCCCACCGCTCCCACCAACCTCTGACAAACTGGCGGGAGAAAGAGAAAAAAAACCTCCCTGAGGGACGTTTCATAAAGCAATTTTCAACGTCGAATGAATTCCACCTGCTCGTCACTGCATGTAGCAGCAACAGCAGAAAAGAATCAAACAAGGCAGCTGAAATGCGCGCGTGCACACACACAAACGAACCTATGCCCTGCTGAAAATTAGCTTTCATCTGATACACTGATGCCACCGTGAGCAAAATTGGACATGGGCATTGCTGTTTTAATGTGGGCGAATGCTAAGTGGTATGGGGTTTTTTTTTTCAAAATTTCGTGTGTGGATTTTGACATGCTAGGAATTGTGTGAGGCGGTGGCAGTTTGGGGACGCCTTCATCCAGCAGTAGATTGACCATGGTTGAAGATTATATTTTATGTAAGGGTTAAATTAAAACGTTTAATTAGATTAGACAACTTCTTGGTTCTGTCGGAAAGACGGCATCTGAATGGACGCTGTCTTTCCGACAGACCTGTTCTTCACCTGAGGACGGCTGCTTGCGTTGTGGCCGAAACGTTGTGAGAATTGTATTTTATTATGTTTTATTTTTATTATTTTATTATTTCCCTTCTACGTGACTTTACCGAAAGAACCAAGAAGATGAATCCCTACAGTCACAAAAGCTTTAAATCGAAATTTAGATTAGACAATACACTTCCCATTACTTGGAAGAGTGATCCCTCTTTGTAATTAATATTACGTTGCAATTAGTTTCGTCCTTTCAGATTAAATGTACTTATTTAATTTTGAATTTCTGGTTAACTCAATGCACCGGCAAATCGTTGCTTTTAAATTGAAGAATATAACAAGACAATAATGCGCCATCACGACCAATGAAGTGTCCTTTGAACAACAGCAATGTGCAATCGTGAAGAGGCTTTCATACGCTTAGTAACAAGATCACTTTCATTTTTAAAATATGCTGCAGCATGAAGAAGGAAGACACAAATATTTACACACAAATACCTTATGCTCCATTAGGTTTAAGCTGGAATGAGCCGAAACAAAACCCCAATTAATTTGATCAATACGGACGTGATTGAAAAGGTAATTAGTGTCCACCAATACTCAACGGGTCCCTTTTAATTGATCGCGCACAACATATCCCTGTTTGACACGCATTACAGGCAGCATTTTATCCATACCCGCGTCCTTTTAACATGCACGTAAAGCCACCCGAGTAAATGCAGAAGCGCTGCACTGCTCTGCGATAGAATTACCAAAAATATCGTAACGAGGAAAGGAAAAGTTTTGGACGAAATAAAATCGACAAGGCTCGTTGCCAACGGAGCTCTTCTCGTGCATGGAAAACCGCCCACAGGGTATGAGGGGGAGGCCTCTTCCTGCCACTTGGCTGTCCCGTGGTCCATAATTGGGCTGCAGGGCAAGGTGCTCTTGCGCGTTCACCCTGCTGGTGCATCTGGAGCAAGTTTGCTGCCTCATCAAGTTTCATAACTGCGGTAATCCATCTCGAAAAAATACCACGCCATGTGCAGACAAATATCTTACACGTAACTGTATAATTTTTTTTTACTCGAATAATTCCAGCAATTGATATATGCGTGTCATTAATTGTACATATAAACAGGCAGAATCATTAGCATATACCTTGTTCCACCTCACTTGCAGTATATTATTCATGTATTAATAATAATAATAGGTTTATGTCAGAGAATGAAAATACCTTCTGGGTCATTTGTATAGGCCTCTGACAATGTGGAGTCAGAATTGGTGTGCCCTAAACCAACCCTAAATAATAGCAGCCTAATGCGATTGTCAACGCACAACGTATTTATTTTCGCGCAACCGCCTTTCTGGGTTTTGCGACGCACAGCTGTTGAAATATGTAAAATTTCAGAACGTAATTTAAATGCTAAATTGTCGGAGAATGCCGTGTTTCTCTACCATTGTCATGTGCACCATGTTTAATGAGCTCCCTAAAAGTACATTATTTCCAAAATACAACGCGTGTTTAAAATGTACTTTTTTTCAGAACATCTACCTTGAAACAAATTCATCAAAGCAACTCTGGAATTCTTGCTGTTTTAAAAACGTTTGTTGGTTAAACATGTGAACGACCTGCAAGATTTTTTAAAATTTTAGAGTAGCTTTATGTTTTCTTCCCAACTTCTTGCAATCAGTCCACGGGAAGTGGTGGCACGATTATCTCCCACAGAGGACAATTTACAAATGGTACGAATGGACCGAACCGATAAAGGGATTTATGTTTCCCCCCATCAAAACACAAATGGAATTTCTTATCGAAGAGACCTTTTGTTAGCCACTGCCAACTTCTTAAATGGACACACTTTAAAGAACGGTTTACAGGCCATGGTTGAAGTTTTAACTTCAATCGCACATTTATTTTGTATAACCCATTGTGGTGCTGCAGCCTCCAAGCATTCCACGATCACAATTGTACAAATGTACACCACAGATGTTATTAATTTGCTGCACCATAAATATGTTCTTGCATAATTACAAGAAATGCCCATGCAAACGGCTAATTATTAATGTATTTTAATCGAAGTTTATATTATGCAAATATGACCGTGTCAATCATGACGATAATTAACAAGGTGATATCTGATTTGAATAACTACATAATGTGGCATCGGCATGAATAAACATGCATATTTCCGGGGAAGGAGAACGTATTTCACGGAGACTAAAATTAATCGGACGACCACACGTCGCTTTTGCATTCTATACACTTAACATGATGCAATGCTATTGACTGACTCTTTAAACCACAGTTGCTGAGCAACTGACGGCTTATGATGCAAATCAGCGTGCATCGCAGAGTGCAAATTGGCAGTACAGTGGATAAGGTGTAATGTGTATTTTGAAATGAGCGAGGTTAAAGGAAACTTGGGAAGAGGGACGATGGGAGGGAGTTCCAAAGCTGGGCAGTTGCAGGGGGGTGGAGGGGGGACACAGGAATACATCGTGTTTTGTAATACGGCGTTTGAATACGTTATGGACGAGAGCAGTGATCCTTAACCTTCGCTGCAGCCTTGCACTCCTTTGGTTCCCAATCGTTAAAAAAGTAGAATGCTAATAAGTACATAGAGGGTTTGATGAAACAAAATAGTTGCACTGACGTACCCGTGCTTAATTTGTGTTTTGTCGATTTACCTTCGAAAAAAAATCTGGCCACGTCTCGCACCCCCTGAAAGGGCATCTCGCACTCCCAGAGGGTGCGTGCACCCCAGGTTAACAAGAACCACTGGACGAGAGCGTAGGGTCAGCCTGGTAGAAAGTGCCCTTGACGTGTGTGGAAGGCTTCAATGTGCTAAATTAATGGTAGTAGCAATAAAGGAGCGCTAGGAAGGTGACTGAATGATGGCGAGAGTGTAGCTGGAGTGAATCGGTGAGCAGAGGAGCTGCGATCAAATCCATCGACGTAACGTTCGAAAATAAAATTGGATAATACACAGAAACATTGAAATTTAGTCTAAATCTTCCGTAAGACATAAAACGAAATAACATTTACGTTTAGAATTTCCATGTTAATCAAACGATGTTATAAAAACAAGTTTTATATAATGGCAGTGAACAATTAACACAAAATGTTGAAGCCAACTTATAATGCAACAATCGCCCTTTACCGACGATGTATTTCGTCACTTTTGTAGAACACTCTAGAACACTCGTGTTCATAGAACACTCGTGTTTGTAAAACAATGTTGCTCAACCACATCCTTCTACTTTAAACTATTAATTCGAGAGTAGCAAGCTGACATTGCTAGAAAATATATATGAAGGTCTGCAGACTGCAAACTCCACTGTGAATATATCCACAGTGGCTGCAATGCACAGTACAATCGGGGGGTGGTGGGGGGGTGAGAATAATAAACTAAAACACTTTTCTTCAAACTCTTTGGTTCTTTCGGTAAAGTCACGTAGGTATAAAATAAAATAAATCACGACGTTTCGGGCGCAACAAAAGCGTCCGTCATCAGGTGGGAAAGCGGTGTAGAGTAATTTCTGTGCTTGACCCAACAAGTCAAGAAAATGACGGTACACGCTCGCCTCTTTTCCGCTTGAAGAAAATTCTGGCTACTCTTGATCATTTTCGTGCTGCTCTTTTCTTTTGCCAACATCCCCAACATCCCTTTGCCCTGAGCTCTGAGATTTGTTTTCGGGCTGTCACCGCACATTGTCCGGGGGACGTTGTCGGATGCTTCGCTCCACGTTTCCGGAAGCTTCTTGAAACCCGAAAATAAATCAGGGAACAATAGAACACACCCGCGAGGACCTAGGATATAAGTATACAGTAATAAAATAGGTCTTAAGCTCTTCTTGGTTCTTTGGGTGAAGTCACGTAGAATGGAAATAATAAAATAATAAAAATAAAACATAATAAAATACAATTTTCACGACGTTTCGGCCACAACGCAAGCAGCCGTCCTCAGGTGAAAAACAGGTCTGTCGAGAAGACAGCGCCTGAATGAGCACCACCATGCTTGGCAGCGTATATTTAAGCTGGGTTGGAGGGGGAAGGTCTTAAGCTGTTCAAACACCAAATATATACCTTCTGCAAGGCATATTTGTTTGCACGTTGGCCACAAGTATGTGTGTTTCATGCAGACTTGATGACTTGCAAAAGGTGTTTGAACATCTCGACACCTGTTTATTGCCAGAAAGGGTAACATCTATTCTTGTTTTTCATCATTTTTGCTACTGCCAAAACAGTCCCATTGATAAGTATACTATCTCTTGCCCAAGCTGAGAGCCAATGCTCATTCCGCATTCTCTTTTCTGAACACTCCCTCGCGACTCGCAAACCGTCACAGAACCCTATTTAGAAACACCACCTCCTCTAATTCATATCACCTTCTAAGACCTCTTCTCCTTTCACACAAGACGCCTCCGCCCTGCCCTGCTTCTGCTGATCGACGTGTTCCCACACTCCTCCTCACTGGCCTGATTGGGTCTGGCACCGGCTTACGCTGCTCTGCTTTTGTTCGTGCTGCTGTAACATTTCTCCCTCACTCCCAGTGCTGCAAGTGTAATGGTGAAATGACAGCTTTCTCCCAATATGAGATGCAGCTTTGACCAACTGCTTGATCTGATGACATGGTGGTGACAGGGCCGAGTGGTAGAGGCGCATTCTTACAAATATGTCTTGGTCTATTTCCAAATTTTATTCCCGATGTGCTATCAACGATCTTGGGTTGAGACAAATAATCAATTCAGATATCTCGCCGAGCAACGCCAGCATGTCCATGTGTCAGAGCACAGCCCAATATGTTTCATAGGACTCTTCCCAACAATACTTGAAGTGGCCTCTATATTCTACACAACGCTAAGCACTGTGCTCTCCCATACACTTTTCAATGCGAATTTGAACGAACACAAGAGACCACAATGCACTTACCACGTTTTTGTTGTGTGTTGTTGGAAACGTATAGTTGTCCAGCCCACAGTCTTATTCTGTTATGATAGGGTTTTCTCGTCATTTACAGATTTGATTAATGGGATTGTCGCATAACAGTTGAGCAATTTTTTTTTGAGAGGTGGAATATGGCCAAAATTAATTCAAAACATTATTTTGTTTACATTATGGGGCATTTGTGCAGTCATTGAATGAGTTTGGACCATCAACTCTCTACACTTGAGAATCCGGTTTAAGCAAGTGTAGCTGCCCAGATTCAAAACCAGGATTCCCATCTGTAACGACCCAGTAATCTGACCTCTGACCTACCCGGCCACATCCACAGCAGGAACCCTATATACTTGTTCACAATTGTGGATTAAATGTATAGTACAGTGACTTAATATCACTAATATCATTGCCACTTTTGTATTTCAAACAAAATTGTTTATCATACATTTCTGAATACTTAGCGTTTCCATCCCAGATTTCTAATAGCCATCTGTTTAAAGTATTACATTGTTACGGCCTTGCTGCCTTCTATACAGATGTAGTGGCATAGTGCTGGCTGCTGGCGAAAAAGGGGAACTGCAGTGTATGGCAGTATTGAAGTCAGCAGGCCATGGTCGATACGAGAGGGGGACATCTGGGGGAAAGGTCACAGAGGGGGGCCCATCGGGAAGTCTCAGGAACCTGCTAGAAGGTTCCAGAGGGGGCGTGGCCAGGGTGGAGGGGGGCGTGGTCATGGCGGAGAGGGGGCGTGGCCATGGGCGGAGAGGGGGCGTGGTCGGGGCGGAGAGGGGCGTGGTCAAGGCGGAGCGAGGCCACGCTGACTGTATAAGAGGGCCCCTGTGAGGGACCTCATGGCTGTCATGCTGCTCAAGATCGTCGCCAACGTCGCTGTCGCCTTCACTCAACATTGCGCTGCTAGATAAGTTGTTGGTTGTCTCGGTTCAGCGCCGTCAGTGTTAGACGGTTAGAGTTGTGTATAGGCTAGCAACAGTAATAGTGTGTGCCCACGTAGAGGTGTGTATAGGTTAGCAACAGTAATAGTGTGTGCCCACGTAGAGGTGTGTATAGGCTAGCAACAGTAATAGTGTGTGCCCACGTAGAGGTGTGTATCGGCGAACGACTGTAGGGTGTTTACCCACGTAGGGTGTGTATTATACCGATGGTGCTCGTTAAATAAAATAAGTGCCTCCCAGTCTTATCGTCTCTGAGTTGAGTCTCTACACATATATAAAAACAATGCCCCATATAACGTAGCCACTACATTCACATGGCACTGTTAAAAACATGGCTTATCGATAACCTCAAGTGTCTTGTATTTCATTTCCATAAAAACGGCTCTATATAAATTGATTTGTTAACAACCAATGTGGACATCGTCCGTACATTGAATTCATGAAATAACACGGTCACATAATTTCTGATACTATGGATAATAAAAAAAAATGCAGAATTCTCCACATTTAAATGTCTATTCTTCTCGGCATCCACTCTTACTGCTCTGCTGCACTTCGTTTATCAATACCTAACGGAATTTGCCTCTGGACTCAGAGCAAACAAAGGGACATTGGGAATGTGCCGGGACATTCCAGTCTTCAAATACTCACCGCATCCTCTACGAGCTGCTTCCCAGCCGCCGAGTAACCTCACGTCAACCTTGTACGTCTTTTTTTTCTCCCAAACAAGACACAAAAGGGTGCTAAAAAGCACCCTCTGTGCGGCATTTCCCGAAGAAAGGCATTGTGGTCACCTGGTTTTCAATCACCATCCTAAATAAAGGTGAGCAAACGTGACTGACCAACAGCACGACAACAGCTGCTGCTCTGTAAGTCGTGATTTGATAATTATGTTATGAATGACACTTTTACCTGTCTTGAGAATAATACGAAGAAGAATAAACAACACAGACAGGTTTTGATTTAAAGCTTTCGTGACTGCAGGGGTTCATATTCTTGGTTCTTTCGGGAAAAAGTCACGTAAAAGGTAAATATTTTATTATTATTTTATTATTTCCCTTCTACGTGACTTTACCGAAAGAACCAAGAATATGAACACAGCCAGGTGTTGGGAGCAGTAGATAAAGGACGCAGCTTACAATTGGAAGTGTTCGATTCCAAATTGTGGCCTTGGATCGATTGAGCCCTTCATCCCTCGGAGGTCGGTAAAATTGGTACCAATTTATGGGAATGTGAAAACGTCAAGGCGGAGTGATTGTCTTGCTCAAATACGCGTTGAGACGGTGCTCAGCTCCTATAAGATGACTCACCCCCAGAATAAGAAAGTGGAATGTCCACCATTTGCTCAGGGCTGAATGCGACCATGTGATTGCTGGAGTGGAAAACCACTATGCATGTCTCCCCCCCCCCCTCCCACCACCAATTAAAAGCAAAATATTTTATTGGAAATGACCACTGATACATTAATTTAAGAACATTAATCTCACTCGCCACATAACCCTAAAATTCTAAACCAAATAAATAAGCGGACAATGTCCCCTTGATATTTCCGTTGCTCTACGTAAACGATACAAACGTGATTTTAAAAAAAATTATTGCTGTAGTTTTCACACTTGATGATGATTGCTTGTGTTGCAATCGAAACGTCGTGCGAATTTTAATGTTCTATTTTTATCATTTTATTATTTCCCTTCTACGTGACTTTACCGAAAGAACCATGAATATGATACAAACATGCTCTCGTACAACCGATAAGCCCCGCACGGACTTTGGCAAATGCGTCATTCCAACAGCATTGATTCAAGACAAGCAACCACTGGACCAGTTTCGAAACGCAGCATTTCATCAGCGGATCCCACGGATATCCTCGCTTTGTTTCCCACCAATCGTGAGCTTCAATTCAATTTGCTCCGGCATTACCTGTGATGGCACGCTCTTGCTCATACACTTTTTTGCGTAACGAATGAAAACGTGCTTCTCATGAAGCTTTCAAAATTCAGCTACAGACACAAAAAAAACTTCCCATTATCCATCATTTTCTGCACTCGTGGAAGCACTGTTAATCAGCACGGATATGCGATTACGTGATCATGCACCTTTGCCGAAATACAAAAATGCACGTCGTGTCGAGAAATACAGATTGTGTGTGCACAATGTCGAGGTTGGGCTGGTTGTCCTTCGAACGATTTTACATTTTTCAATTAGACGTATGACATTTATCATATTCACGTGAAGTTACATTTCCATTGTATCAATAAGTTTCAGATCTCTTCTGTTTCGATCTCACCGCAAAGTGTTTGCTCAGCCTCATCTTTGACCATTTGTCTCCCTTAGTGACCTTAAATGCCTAACGGCCAACGCTTTGTCTTTATTAAACCATTTGAGTCCGTGAATGTTGTTCGATTCAGCCTCTAACTGAAAAAAGTCAGCTCATTCCTCTTTATGAAGAAATTGTTAATAAAAGCCACACGGCCATTTTAAATTCGCCAAAAAAAATTCAGATAAGGACTTAAGCCGTTCTCGTGAAATCAAAACCATAATTTTTTTCTGATACGCTTTTTTGAGAACCGCCACCATTTTTACAATTTTAATATCGAGATAGGATTTTAGATTTTTTTTTATCAGGAACGGCACAGTTAAAGGGTTACACGATTGATTTATGCATGCCTCACTCATTTGGGGACAATTTTTTTTTAAAAGCACATTTGTCAACATTTTCTCAAGAGCACGGATAAACACTGCGGCTCAACAATCCTGCGAATAAAAAAAAAGAGTCCCCCGCCTCTCTGTCAACGGTAATTCATTGCGTGCTCCTCAAGCATCTGAGGGGAGTGCTTATTGAATGTTTCAGCCCCGTGTTAAATCCTCATCAGCATCGTCATTATAGAGCACAGGCCGCGCGGGACTGAGACTTAAGCTTCAACGAAAATACATCAGTTCTTATTTGAAGATTGCGTCTCGTGTTTACCCCATGTGACGACTGCGTTTCGCTTATTCATTCCTTCGTGAAATCTATCTCGGCAGGGCTGTCCATCCAAACAGCGATCCTTTCTTTGCAATTTCAGCCCAATTTTTACGACCGACCTGCACTCGAGACAGGATCGCATCGCGACGTATGCGGAATCTACACGGCAACAACAACAGCAAAAATGATCTCCAAATTACTTGACGGTTATTTAACTCATATTTCGAGTGCAAGTCATATTACGAATAAAAACCACCCACCCATTGCACACACACACACACGCATGCATAGCTAATCGTGGGGCATATAAAAAAAACATAGTAAACACACTCTTTGATTCTTTCGGTAAACACACCAGCGGCACAGGGATATGAAAATCTGGATGCCAGTCGGGTTCTCACCACCCAACAATGCCCTGGTCAGGTTAGCCGTATGTGACCATCGCATACGGCATATGTGATGGCCATTGAGTAGCATGATGTGTAAACTTACGTGATCATCATCATCAGCTGCTCTAATCTATCCACTGCTAGATGAAGATATCCAAGTGACATCGTCACGTTACACGTCTTGCGATGCAACAATGCGCACCTCCGATTAGCACGGATGGCTACGTACAGTGCGAAAGAAGTTCAACAAACACATGTACAATCCATCTAGCACTTCCTGCACCTGAGCTGATTTTCATCGCTCCACACATGTGGTGGCTGTGACCCGTGTCTTTTTAGCTGTCGCGTCTGAATATCGAATCGTGCGGGCGACCTCTGTGAAGTGTGCTCACCATTACACCGCCGCAGCAGCAGCAGCAGCATCCCTCTGTTAATGTAAAAAAATAAATGATGATAACACGCATACGGATTGTTTTTATATATATTTTTAACGCTTCAAAAATATTTCATAAAAAAATTCACACAGTGTATATGCAAAGGCACAAACATGGTAATTGTGCATATCCGATGACAATTTATACAATTACATCACTGCTGGCCATAAACACGCGCAATTTTATGTGATCTGTTTAGACGCCAACGCAGTTTTTTTTCAGTTGCTTGAGGGCTTGGAAAGTGCATGAAATTAAGGGAGAGCTCTGAAAGTGGTGCAAAAGCCACAAAGCATAATTACTTTAAAGAAACATACACTGTGTTCATCATGAACACTGCCTTATAGCAGAAACATTTTACAATGGGGAAAACATTAAATCTCCCAGAATGGGTGAAATCTCATCAGTTCTCGACACCGAAAACAGATTTAGCCTTGGAGGGGGGAGTGCCACAACGCCCTAGGTGTTATAGGCATTTGGCTGCAAGATGGCCACGAGATGGCAGTACATCTGTGGGCTTTGAATCTATCGGTGCAAAGCTTATCTGAGTTGCTGCCTCGGAGTACTGTTCTCTTCTCCCACTTGCCATGTAGTATTTTATGCAAGTGGCTAAACTTCACAAACCTCCTGAAAATGTCTAGAAATTCAGGCAGGCTTTCCTCGATAAATTAAGGCCATTATTATTATGACGGCCAGAAGCCCTTCTTTTAAGACAATAAATATATTCCAAAGACAAGTACCACTTCTTATTCTGAAGGACCGTTGTCTGAAATCTAATTTTATTACATTTGTATTCTTGTTACAAGACAGTGTTGATGACTAATACGGTGAGTTGATTTATTTTATTTTAAATTAATGCATGAATACTGGGGGAGGGGAGTGGCATCGCGCAATGCTTCACACACTGTCCTATATACCCCCCCCCCCCATCTTTCATTCACCGATGCACTTCTAACATGGTGAAGTATGGCCAAATACCCCCCATATCCAAAATGGCATGAATAGGCCTTTATCCAGCAGTGGCTTGACAAAGGGTTGTAACACGATTTTGGTTAAGTTTGATGGAATACAAGCGAATCGAAATGCTTATCAATTTTTTAATACTTTTTTTTATAAAATCAAGAGACAGCCTTAAAAATTACAGTCGGTGCATTTCCTGAATTAATTGAAGATGTCGGAGAAGAATAAGACAAGTCATTCCGTAGACGGCTGAGCCAATGTCTAAATATATTATTCTTCAAAGGCCAAGTCTTTCTTAATTAAATGTAGCATTCAAAAATCTTTACAGATTGCGTTTTCTGGTGTAAGCGACACACAGGGGATTAGATTTGCTTTTAATGGATTAAATTTCAGGACAAGGCTTCACGTTCTGCACAAAGACACCAGGATAGCCCACAAGTCTCCTTGTGGCGATTTGATAAAAAATCAGTAGGTAAGCTAAACATTAAATTTCCCTGGCCCCTAGACCCCAACGCAAACCTAGCATTGTTTGCATTTAGGCAGTAACAGCAGATGCTTGTGATGCATGTTCATGTAAATATTTGTCGTCGTCATTATCATCAGCCATGGTTAATTTACAGCTGGTTGAAGGCCTCCCAAGCTGCTGCTACCTCTCATGATCCTGTGAGGTCCGAATCCACCTAGCCCCTGCACCCGAACTAATTTAATCGCTCCATCTCCACATTGGAGATCCTGTCAGGTGCGTTCCCTTCCATATAGGCGACGCGTTTGTGTATTTTACCACCATTTTTATTATCACCAACATTCTCAACAATGCAGT
Organism: Entosphenus tridentatus; assembly: GCA_014621495.2. Lineage (NCBI taxonomy): Eukaryota > Metazoa > Chordata > Hyperoartia > Petromyzontiformes > Petromyzontidae > Entosphenus > Entosphenus tridentatus. The sequence continues at coordinate 10,304,034 of CM025621.2, read as the reverse complement.
TACTGTAGTCAATCTAACATGCACAGATGCAGGTTAAAATTAAGGACCGCCAGATTTATAAAAACACATTAAAGTTGCAAATCTGTGTAGAGATCAGTAACTACACCTGCATTGTGAGGTTTTACTCAGGACTGGAGTAAATTTGTTCACATTTTCTTTCACACAATGCGGCCTCAGCGATGGAGATGTTCTTACAGATCGACAGCCTTAGTTTAGCCGCAAAACCATTTACAAACTTGTGGTAAAACATTGTATCTCCCTGAGCACTTAGAGGCTTGCCTAGCAACACACGGGCAACACTGGTCATCCGTTTACGTTGTCAGTGAAGGGATTGGTTATGTGCGTGCCACTCTGACGTGTCTATAATTTACAGCACGTCTCCTGCATGTGCATCGCATTCATTATTTTTTTTAAAGACAAGTTGATTTTAAGCCACTGAATAAAAATTGCATTCGCAGAAGATGATTTTCAGAAAGAAAATTAATGCACAGACAAATACTGTGCTGCAATTTGACATCACCGGCTGTTAAATCATGTATTCATTTTTTTTCCTGCATTGATGTTCATATCATCAAAGCATTCATGGGAAAGCTGGGACATGTATGTACGATCATTAAATAGAGAAATAAAATAATAATCTACAAGTATGCTTAATTACACCATTAGAGGAATTGTGTTTTCTCAATGTGACCTATATTTAAAAAAACTACATGCATACAGAACATAGCACTTTGCAGAATTGCTGTACATATTGGTATTCGGTAAAAAAGAAGAAGTTACAATTGAAATACCTAATTATGATCTGTAGGAAATATCACTACACCCTTTACCAACGAAAAAAATTTATGAAAATAGGCAGTCGTTACTTTTCCTTTACCATTCACTAAAATGTGACCTCAGACAAAGCTAACGCCACGTAGCAAAGGCAAACAGATATATATGAGCATGGCAAACATTTTGCAAACCTGTTGGCGGCTGTGGGTCAAACACCTTTTTAACGCTTTCCAACAAAGGTTTAAAACGTTAACGCTTGAACTTTGCACGTCTGTGACGTCATCGCCATGGGAGGGCAATTCTTACAATTTAAATGTATTGCCAAGAATAACCTAACCGGTAATCAATATCCATTGCAATTTATATGCATACATTAATCCCCTCCCCCCTTCGCACCTGATTGGCTCGCAAGTGACGACATCACATGTATCCCTCTATTTAAGACTGAAACAGGAGGAATTGTCCACATATCTGGCTGTCGCCTGATGAGGCTGGTTGTAATTACCGGTGAAACGTCACGGCACTCGATTTGTAAATGTTGTCGTGGGTTTACACTCCAACACACACCCGGTTTGCTGAACTAGTCATGAATTGGCACGTTTTTTTACGGGACAAACCTAACAAATAGGCTGTGTCAGATGGTGGCGTGTTTAACGACACATTTATATTTACACGATCTAACCCAAAACCCTCTATTATGACTATTGCCAAGGTTTGGCAACCCTCTTGATCAATTTTGTATCAGTTGGTTTTTAGGGTAAGTCCCTTATAGCAACGCACTTTCAATTTTTTTCGTCAATGTCATTATTTGTAATCCAGGCGTCATAGCAAAGAATAGGCATCAATGCTGAAAATGTAAATCCTTTTGAAGACAAACTAATTTGAAACGTGTGACAGAAGCCAGGCACATGCGTGGCTTTCCATCCTTATTTTGCACTTCATCACAAAAGCTGCCAGTGGCTTGCATGGAAGCAGCCTGTACTATTTGAAGGTCAAATACATGATCAGAGTATGTGCAGCTTCTTGCGCACAACTATAACACGTTAAATGACAACAATTATGCCAAAGTATTACTTTTTTGCGTCTCCTGGTAAAATAGTTTCATACTCAAAAAATATCTGGGTAGAGTAAAATAATACGACCATTAAGCAAACAAAAATGTATCTATTTCCCACATTAAATTTGGGAATAATGCTCGAAAAACATTTTAGTAAGGGGAAATGCTTTATATATAATGCAGAAGCAATGACATTTACTCGATGGTAGGAAGTAGGTCTCCATCCAGCAGTGGTTCCTTAAGTGCCTGAAAAAAATATTATTATCGAACAGTAGCTCCAAAAATGGAATTCAAAAAAGTTAACACTGCCTGACTTGTTGTAATTAACGTGTCACTCAGGATTGGCATGATTGTCAAAGGACTGCATTCGGGCTCAGTTCAGCTTCGAGTAAATCATTAGTGTCATTTAGAAAAAAGCATCCTCCAGAGGGCTCTATTTTTGTAATACGAGACACGTGTTTATCTGGGCCTCAACAAGGAATTGTTCCATTTAGTTTATAACCATTATCACTGTGGGATCAGTAGCTGGAGGTTTTTACAGGCGCTAGGAAATAAAGATCAAATGATGACCGCTATCGCAGCCAAAGTGCATGCCCTCCCCTTCCTCGCCTCCCCGCTTGTGAACGTCCATGAAAGCAAATTTGCTAAGTCCGCGTGGGCAAGGTGAATGATTTCAGATGCCAATGACAATGCCGAGCGTTCACTTTCAAGACTTTGGGTCCACAAAAAGGTAAACCAAACGATTGTGTTTTGAAAATAATGCAGAGGAAAAATGTTGGATTTGTTTTTATATAGCGTTGCATGTGTTCATTATATTTGGAATGTACAGTATTTTAAAGGGTTATTGTTTTGAGTTTTACTATGTGATGTACCGCAGTGCTGTTGTGTAATATCTCAGAAGCTAAGCAGGGATATTGAGCCTGAACAATGCTTAGGTGGGCAACCAGCATGCACATCACGTTGGTATAGGCTACCGCGGGATACACGGTGGGCTACAGCAGATGGCTGTGCATGCTTGTTGGTTCCGTACTATTACACTTATATACTTTCCGTCTTCATAAACCAGCATTGACGAAGGTGATGAAGTCCGCTCAAACGCCTCCCACGAATAAGTACAACGCTGATGGTATATTAACATTCGATGTTTGATAAAAAAAATTGCAATAAAACATTTTTTTTACAGTAAAAACGAAATGTCTTAGAAAAATGGGATTCAATGGGCTTTTGTGTGCCATCTGAGGTGTCCTCATTACGATGCAGCCATTGTGGCGATTCTGCTTCCAAAAAGATGGCCATTAGTTGTTTCATTGAATGTCATGGGTACTTGAATTCCCTATGATTACAAGGTTCATTATTCAACGTTAATTTATTTTCTTTTGACGTCGATTGAGACGCGGCATAATATAATCCCTAACATGAATAACAGAGAAAGATGCAGTTTTATTCAAGTAGCCTGTAATAATATTTCTTCATTAATTACACATGTCTTGGATTTCCAAAGAGAGACATTTTGAAAGCAGAAAGCATGCATAGCTTAATAATGGCACATTTAATAAACTGTAGCCGAGAGAGAAAGTTCATCGGGCTTAACAAAATCCGTATTAATTCCATTTCATTACCAATGGTATGTACACAGAATGGCATTACCGCTGCACGGATTGAAAATGTGGATAAGGCGTGAATTGACTCCTGACAAATTATACGGTTTAAATAAGTCTGCCCACAGAGGTGCTGAGCCACATTTCATTTAAGGTGAATTCTGCTGCTTGTGTGAAGCAGAGTAGTGAAATGTATAGTTTGAAAGCTTTGTCGCATTCGTTCTGCGCACAATTACAACATGGTGTAACAAAAAAAGATTACCCACCATTGCGCTGATGTACGTGATTATTCCACCATTTTATTCCAGCCATTGCATGGAAGGTCTCTTGCACACCATATCAGTCATGGGGATCTTTTTTTTACCATACTTTACCACGCTGGTCAAGTGCGGGTTGGCTAAGGGGGAGCGAGACCAGCACCAGTTCCGATCGTGTCGCTTGCCACTGATGTTAGCCGTGGTCGGGAATCAAACTCGCGTTGCACTTTACCACCGTGCACTCCTGCTCCACACAATTACACGATTGCCAATTCTGAAATATTAAAAAAACAGGAGTGTTGCCTTTGAATATGAATTCACACGAAATATGATCCTTTTCGTGGAAGGTCAGACATGCACACCGCATTACAAATGCATATCTCCTGTAGCCCACTCACGATGGTGAAAAAAATTGACTACGTGGCGCGTGCCCTTATTGCCTTGCCCCACAAATTGCAGGGGCATCCTTCTTCCACGGCTCGTTGTAAGTGCTCTCCGTTTTTGGACACCCATATCTCATGCTCATAGGCTAGCAGTGAGTAGTGCCTATTACGGCGCAATTTAAAAATAAACTCAGCTTTCATTCTAATACTGTGGAAATGGGAAGCTGTATTCATCTAAAATCCCACGGTTGGAAAGAACAAGTGGATGTACTGGAAGGACAAATACAAATTTCCACAACAGGGCTGACACAATAAAGATGAATGGGGCGAATGACCAAAGGCACCGATTCTTTGTATAATTATTATTATTTTGTGAAGTTGAAATAGCAACATAAACATTTCACACAACGTGTTTAATTAAAACAATATAGCGGACCTTTTTATTCGTACAAACATTTAATCAGAGTTCAGTCATTTCTAGTCCACAGCATTAAAAAAATGTTGTATCAACAGCTGTGTATACACAAATATTGTTGTTTTAACGTAAGCACATACACATATATATATGGAACGATGGTTAGTACACTGCACTACTAACCTGGCGACCTGAGTTTGATTCCTGAAGACAGCTGACATTAATGGTGAGTGATTTCTGAATCTGCCATGGATGTCTCATTCACAAACTCCTCACACTGACCAGCGTGACGAAGTATGGTTGAACCCCCATGACTGACATAGCAGTGGATTGACAAAGGGATGTAACTATCATACAGTATATTTATATGTGTATCCTTTACTCAGGTTTAATCCATGCACATATCAGTTTAACACGTAGGCTTTCGCGACCATTATCCATAATAGAGGTTTTTTGGGTTAGATCGCGTAAATATATGAATGTGTCGTAAAACCCGCCACCACCAGACACAGCCAACTAGTAAGGGTTGTCACGTAAACCGAATGTGGCCAATTCGTCACTAATACAGCACACCCGTGTGTTGGAGAGCCAATCCACAACATTTACAATCTGAGTACGACGTTTCGCCAGTAATTACAACTAGCTTCATCAGGCGACAGACAGAAGAGTGGTCACCACATCTATGCCTCTGTATAAGGAACGAAACAGTTAGACTTCTCCACAAATCTGACTTTCGCCTGATGAAGCTAGTTGTAATTACTGGCGAAACGTGTTCACAGAGCATGAAACTTTATTTATGCACTTGAAATACGCTACTCGGGAAACTTCAAACGGCCGTAGGTTCCAAACCTGCATGGTGATGCAGGTGGGCCGGTAAAGACGGCGCTGAACGAAAAAATGGTACAGTAAAAAATAGCACGAATAAAATGAGCACAGCAAAACATTTTAATCGCATGGTAAAAATGGCACAGTAACAGTGGGACAGTAAAAATGGGACAGTAAAAATGGCACGGTAATCGTGGGACAGGTGAAAATGGCACAGTAACAGTGGGACAG
>CM025621.2:10276596-10298484 GCA_014621495.2 Entosphenus tridentatus | reverse complement strand
AGTAACAGTGGGACAGGTAAACATGGCACAGTAACAGTGGGACAGGTGGAAACTAGGAAAGCTGGCACAACAAATCATCATCGAAGGTTAGGGTCAATCATCTCTTTCATTCAGATCTGTACATATCTGTTAGTATAGTACTTAAAAGTGTAAGCACTGTAATTATAATTGTTAGTACAGCACTTATTACTGTTAATACAATCCCGTTTCATTGGGCCATTTTAACCTAATATCACACATGCAGGGCTGATCACGCTGGATTGTGAGGGGTCCCCATTATATATTCAATTCCTTTCCATTACTGTTTTCCCAACAATTATGCCCAATGCCAAACACTCCCTTGTTATTCACCTTGGTTATGACAGTTCCGGTGTTTAAATATGATTTCCGAATTGTGCATCAGGCCTATCGATGGTCAGATCATTTAACAAATGTATACCAATTGTTAAGCTAAATCAAAGTCAAACCAAGACAGATTTTTTTTTAAATTTTACACTTAACTAGTCGTAATACACACTGATGTTATGATATTAATGGCCAAATTACACAATTTGATCCATTATAGTACTATTATGGCACTGCGTTGCAATCATTTTAAAGCAGTACTCTTCTTTTTTGGTGGGGAGCCCTTAAAATCCAGGCTCAGGGACTGCAACCCCGCCGAAAGCCCCTGCATCCAACCCGGCCCTTGCACAGGGCGGAACGCAACATACCAATGCCACACGACATTCAGGGACATCGCACGCATACAAAAAACGCTCTAATATTGCGCCGTTGACTGGAAGGCTTGTACTGTAGTAGCTGCCCTCACTATACGCGGTTGACGTGCAAGGCTCGTGCCGTGGCATGTCGCCACACACAGTGCCATGTTCTCAGCGGGAGTGTGACTGTGGCAATGTGCGCGCCGTGGGGAAAGGGGGGGTATACGCGTGCAGCCTCGAGGCGCGATCTAAAAATGTTCCTCGTACAAACTCCCGCCAGTCGTGGCTTTGTGAGGCAAGCGTTTGTCTTCATTTTGAATCGTGTTGTGCCGTTCTCAGGTGCGTTTTCCTTCTCTGCTATCAACATGGGGGTAGTTTGCGATAAACTACCTCAGAGCGTGACGACCCTACCTTACGCGAGTCCCAGGCACAGCTGGCCTGGCTGTCAGTACCTGGTAGGGGCCCGACCCAGGGTTTCGCGGTTTTCTCACTGCCTTGTGAGTGTCTCGGGAGAGTCAATGGCTAAGGGAAAACCCCTACAGGAAATCAGGAGTGGGGCCCTTTAGACGGTTTTGTGACGCACAGAGGCACATTCCCGGCAGCTCCTGCTGCCAAACTGCTCACAAACGTCGTGCTATGCACTCCTTTGGACCTCACCTGCAAGGCCGAGGGGGGGATCCTGACGCATGGTCAACCTAGAATTTCCAGAGTTACCTGCCCGGGCTTTGCACCAACAAGAGGTGCAAAAATGGGGAGAGGACACTCCTCCTCGGCCACCTAATCATGGCTAAGAAACACGGACGGCAGCAGTCACGGGTTATAAGCTCATTTTAGATTGCCGTAAAAAATTGGCGCCACGGGTTTCCATCGTTGAAGGGAGGGGTCATTGCACCCCAATGGATAGCTACCGCCCGCCTCAAGCTGGGCAGCCCCCGGACAATAAGGTGCTTTCCAGCCACGGCTCACCTGCTCCAATGGGTGCTTGGAGCATATGGTTCATCACCAGACAAGTGGTCTGCAACACCTGCATCGGACAAAAGCAAAACAAAGGAAATAAGGTACCAGCCCTTCACTTTGCAAGCTGGAATGTACGTACAATGTGTTCTGAACTCTCTGAAGATCTATTTCAGATTGAGGACATCCGCAAGACTGCAGTAATCGACAGGGAGCTGGCGAGACTCCATGTGTATATTGCAGCACTGCAGGAGACCCGGCTTGCTGGCAGTGGCTGACTTCGAGAGAGTGACTATACTTTCTACTGGCAAGGCAAACAGCAGAACGAACTAAGGCAACACGGTGTTGGATTCGCCGTCAAAAACACACTCCTTGGCATGATAGAACCACCAACCGCAGGCTCCGAGCGGATTCTGCTCATGAGACTGTTCACTGCTTCTGGCCATGTAAACATCCTGAGTATTCTTGGGTCTTTCGGTAAAGTCATGTATAGATAGATTCAAATAAAATGACAAAAAACAACAAAAACTACGACTTTCGATGGCAACACAAGCTGTCGTCTTCAAGCGGTCATCTTCTGATGATGAGCGCTTGTGTTGCGATCGAAACGTCGTAGTTTTTTATATATTTGTTATTTTCTTTGAACCTATCTACGTGACTTTACCGAAAGACCCAATAATATGAATTCTTGCAGTCACGAAAGCTTTAAGTCAAGATTTAACATCCTGAGTGTCTACGCCCCAACACTCTACTCACCTCCGGAGATTCATGACCAGCTCTATGAAGAGCTCCACAATATTATTCGCAAAATTTCCAGCTCTGAGCACATGTTTCTGTTGGGTGACTTCAATGCAAGGGTTGGAGCTGACCACGATGCGTGGCCCGCGTTCCCTTGGCTATCACGGCATTAGAAAGATGAATGTCAGTGGCCAAAGACTACTGGAGCTCTGCTCATACCACAATCTTTGTATTGCAAACTCATTCTTTCTCACAAAACCTTGCCATAAAGTGTCATGGAGACATCCAAGGTCTCTTAATTGGCACCAACTCGACTTGGTCATCACCCGACGAGCCCTCCTCAACTCAGTACTCATCACACGCAGCTACAACAGCGCAGTCTGTGACACCAATAACTCACTGGTATCCAGCAAGGTCAGACTACTGCCCCAAAAAGATACACCGCTTCAAACAAAAGCTCTACCTACGTATCAACTCTGCCAAGACCTCCCTCCCAGAGCTGACTCGATTATTCCAACACAGCCTTGAGCAGTCTCTACACGACACACCAGATGGAAGTGTGGAGACAACATGGACATACATCAGAGACGCCATCTTGAATGCAGCCATCAATACCTTCGGCAAGCAGACAAGGCAGAACACAGACTGGTTTGAGGAACACATGGCTATATTGAAACCCATCCTCCAAGCCAAGTGCATGGCGCTCCTGAATTACAAGCAAGTCCCAAGTACAGGATCATTAAGGGCTCTGAAAGCTGCCCGCAGTGCAGCTGAAACGACCGTCAGACGCTGCATAAACAACTACTGACTGAACCTCAGCAGTAGGATCCAACTCTCCTCTGACACTGGTAATATCCGTGCCATGTATGAAGGCGTCAAGACAGCCTCTGGTTCAGACATGAGGAGGACTGCCCCCCTGAAATCCAGCACAGGAGCCATCATCACTGATAAACAAGAGCAAATGGCCAGGTGGATAGAACACTACTCAGAGCTCTACTCACGAGACAACGGTGTGTCAGAAGCTGCCCTTGCTCATGTAAAGCCCCTGCCAACGATACACGAACTGGGCAATGTTCCAACCTTGAAGGAACTTTACAACGCCATAAATTCACTAGCCAGCGGCAAGTCCCCGGGACAGGACGGCATCACACCTGAGTTACTGAAATATTGCGAAACCCGCCATCCTCACAAAACTCCATGAACTTCTCTGCTAGTGCTGGGAAGAAGGAGCAGTGCCTCAGGACATGAGAGACTCCAACATCATCACCCTATATAAAAACAAGGTTGACCGTGGGGACTGCAATAACTACCATGGCATCTCCCTGCTGAGATTCGTGGGGAAAACCTATGCCCATGTGGTCCTCAGCAGGTTACAGATACTATCTGGAAGGTCCACGATTGACACGCTCTTCTCCTTGCGTCAGCTACAGCAGAAACGTCGAGAACAGAGAATGCCCCTGTACAAAGGTCTTTGACCTCATCAGTAGGGGAGGCCTCTTCAAACTCCTTAAAGTGATTGGCTGCCCACCGAAGCTGCTGGCAGTCATCTCCTCTTTCCATGACATGAAAGGAACAATACAGCACAGCGGCACCACCTCAGAGGTATTTCCTATACTCAGTGGTGTAAAGCAGGGGTAAGTGCTTGCCACAACTCTGTTTGGCATATTTTTCTCACTTATGCTCACACATGCCTTTGGGACAGCAGAAGAGGGAGTCTTTCTCCATACAAGATCTGATGGCAAACTCTTCAACCTTGGCCGTCTCAGATCCAAAAGTCCGCAAAGTCCTCATCAGAGAACTTCTATTCGCCGATGATGCCACGCTGACAGCTCACACAGAACAAGGTCTGCAGACACTCATCGACCACCTTGCCAATGCCTGCAACAACTTTGGCCTGACAATCAGTCTGAAAAAGACCAATGTCATGGGCCAGGATGTCAGAGACACCACTTCCATAAACATTGGCAGCTACACCCTGGAAGCCATTCAGGACTTCACCTACTTGGGTTCCACCATCACCTGCAATTTGTCCCTTGTCACAGAGATTGACAAGCGCATTGGGAAGGCGTCCACAGCTATGTTCAGGCTGACCAAAAGAGTATGGGAGAACAAATCCCTAACGCTCAACACCAAAGTGCAGGTGTACCGGGCCTGTGTCCTTAGCACCCTCCTCTATGGATCTGAGTCCTGGGCAACATATGCCCATCAAGAACATCGACTAAACACATTCCACCTCCGATGTTTCAGGCGCATCCTCGGTATCAGATGGCAAGATCGCATTCCCAACACCTCAGTCCTCAACTTGGCCAACATTCCCAGCATGTACTCTATACTCAGTCATAGGCGCCTGAGATGGCTTAGATGCATGCGCCGCATGCAGAGTGGCAGAATACCCAAGGATGTCTTGTAAGGCGAGCTGGCATCAGGCACACGAGCCACTGGTCGCCCAGTCCTGTGCTTCAAAGATGTCTGAAAACGGGACATGAAGAGCTGCGACATCAACCCAGGTGATGGGAGCAAACTGCCGGCGACCGACTCAGCTGGCAGCAGGCTGTAAAAACAGGCCTCAGGAGAGGCGAGGAGAAAAGACACACCACTTGGCAGACCAAGAGGGAGCGACGTAAAGAAAAAGCAACGAATACCTCTAGAGCTGCCACCGCATTCACTTGCAATTGCTGTGTCAAGGATTGCCACTCAAGGATTGGCCTATTAAGTCATTCTTGGTGCTGCAAAACCTACAGGTGACCTTGTAAGGTGCAAACGAATTGTCTCTGGAGACACACAGGCCTATTGATTTATTGATCAACATAGACGTCATCGTCATCATCGTCATCTTCAGTCATGATCCATTCACTGCTGGATGAAGGCCTCCCCACGCCAAGCCTGTCGCGAGGGTTGTTTGACTATACTTCACCACGCTGGTCAGTGCAGGTTTGTGAAGGAGGAAGGGGGAGAGGGGATGCAGGTCCAATTCATATCATACTCACCTCTCATTTTGGCCCAAGCTGGGAATCAAACTCGGGTTGTCGGGTTCAGAGTGGAGTGTGTTAACCACAGCACCACTCCACCCCCAACAAAACACACATGTGCAAAAAGTTTACGTGTAGCCAGCATTTTAAAACAAATCTTTCTTTGCCCTTAAAAAAAAGTATAATGTGAGGTGTTATTGCTGTATCAGTCACAATCAGGGAGAAAACACTTGTCCACTGTGAACGCCTGACAGCAGAAATCAAAAGGCTTTGAAAGATAGCTAAATTTGCAATTGGCTACACTACATGGCGTTTAAACTCCAGCAGGGAAATGACAAAGCGTTCTTTTTGGATCGTATTTTCTTAGAAATGTATTAATTCTCATGCAATGTCAGAATTTTAGACCTCCATAATAGAGGTTATTTTGGGTTATTTTACGTAAATATTAATGTGTCGTAAATCCACAACATGTGAATGTTGTAGTGGGTTTTCTCTCCAACACACAACCGGTGTGCTGAACTAGTAACCAACTGGCATGTTTTGTTTATGTGACAAACCTTACTAATTGGCTGTGTCGGGTGGTGGCGGGGTTTAACGACACATTCATATTTACGCCATCTAACCCAAAAAAAACTCTTTTTATGGATACTATTGGTCACGAAAGCCTACGTGGTAAAACATTTTAGACCTGCGCACTTTAGGCTGCACGGGCGTTTGATGTAAAATCAAGAAACTGTTCTTTCAAATATTGGCTGCAAACATCACTGGGATTTGATGCAGCTGAAATAGAAATTGTCAGTGTCCTATTGAAAGACCCCTAGAGCCCATTGCAGACAGTTTCCTACGTCTAAAAGTATACATCACCTCGATCTATCATGATATTCTGCCACAGTATATTCATTTTACCATTTTAGTTTTGAATCATTTCAACATCATCAACCATGGTCTATTCACTGCAGTAATAGTTATGAAATGTATCGGGTTCATGCTAATTTTTATTGAAGAATGTCAACCATCGACTTGTGAACCCAGTCCGAATCTATCCATGAATTAAAGTAAATTCACGTCACCCGTCTGACGCGCTTTGCCACTGACAGTGGGGAATCAAAAGTAAGACAAAGAAAGGGACTCAACTGATTTCCACGCATGTGATCCGCTCCTCCGCGCCAATGCGTGGTTTGCGAGGTACGGTGCGAAAGAAGGTAAACATACATGCATACAAGCTTTCACAAACAGGATACTGAGAAATTTCCGGACCACTTTGTTTCATATTATACTTTTACATTCGTAAAATACGTTTTTAGTAAAATACGTTTTTATTTTTCCTGGCTGCATTCCCGGTTGCCTGGCTGGATTCCTGGCCGACTGGCGTGCAAATGCGTGTGACGCGCACACCTGCGTGACTATGACGTCACCCGCATGTTGAGGCGGGTTTGTGCGTCGCTCTGACGTCACTTCCTCACCCCACATCGCCTCCACCCCGGCCGTGTATCCCGTGCACATGCGACAGAGGAGGAGGGAGGTGATACAGGTCGAGGGACGTGGAGACGCGGAGGAATGCAGAGGAGAGGGGGCAGGAAAGAGAGTCGAATGGCGTGAAACGGAGAGGAAAGAAAAAGAGGAGGGCGATGGAAAGCGACAAGCAATGGGAGGGAGTATTATGGAGATGCAAGAGTGATTGAGGCGTGAAAGGGAATTGGTGGGAATAGGGAGAGCGAGAGGCATGAGAGAGAAACAGGGAGAGAGATAGGGGAGAGGGAAGTGGGTGAGGTACAGTGGAGAGATGACAGGAATAAAGAGCGAGAGGTGGAAGAGGGGAAAGAGGAATGGAGAAGCATACGCAGAGACAAAGCGAGAAATCGAGATAAATTGGGATATACGGTACAGAGAAGGCAAGAAAATGGTAGAGATAGAGAGGGACAGGACTCTAGAAAAGATAAACAAAACATTTCCTGGCTGGCTGGGAGGTACGGGTTGACAGATAGAGTAAAACCTTGGATTGCGAGCATAATTCGTTCTGGAAACGTGCTTGTAATCCAAAGCACTCGTATATCAAAGCACTCGTATATCAGGTGTGCTCACGTGACGCTCGGCAGACAAAGCGTACACGTACTACTCGTATTACAAGACCTCGCTCGTTCATCAAATTAAGATTTATTTAAAGAAATGTGTTCGTCTTGCAAAACACTCGCAGACCAAGTTACTCGCAATGTAAGGTTTTACTGTACGTCGAACGGACGTGTGAGTGGCGAGTTTACATTTAAACAACAAAAAACGTCTTCCCAAACGTATCCCCATTGTGCTATCGGTGGCATGTGATGACGAAAAATCCATTCTGAACTCGGAGCGAAGCAACTCTTAGTGTCCGACAGAAGGGGACATCACAGAACTACGTTTGAGATCCCTTGGAGTGACTTCTCCCAAATACCGCTTTCCCACTAAGGTCGATAGCATTAATACATCAGCTCTGTCCGCCTGTTTGTAAAAGGGGGTCAACTATAACCCTCGTGAATATCATCCAATCTCGATGAGAATTTGTACTGAAGTTGTGTTTGTTATGAGGGACTTATTATATATGCAACATGGCTATTTTATATAATACTAGCTTTACTATCCGGCTTTGCCCGGGACTTGGATTCTTGTCTTGGATTAATACACGGCCTACGCGGAGGGTGGTGGGGGGGGTGCGTGACGTCAGCAGGCACGCTGCGTGACGCTGCCGCATGCGGGTGACATCACAGATGTGACGTCACCGCTCACTTGCCGTGCAAAATATATCCATTATTGCGCCCCGCCCCCCCCCCAAATACAAAAGTATATTTTTATACTTTTTGCATTGTGTACAGTCTGGAAGCTACCCACATGCCAAATTTCAAGTTTGTTGCATGTCGGGAAGTATGCTAAACATTTCGAACATACACACATATTCACAAATTTCCCGTTTATATATGTAGATCTATGTCCAAAACTCGGTGAAAAACGCATGTTGGAATGTGCGACGGACGTCTAAAGAGCGAAAAACAAGAGACCGCTTACCTGACACGGTGTGGGTGCAAACGGACAGTCGGGAAGTGCGTCAAGCCTCTAGTGCATGCAGGCCTCAAAGGGGATTGGAATTAAACTGATTGAGAGAGAAATTCAAGCGCAAAGGGCAGGGACACACGAGGGTGGACGGTCGGGGAGACGGTTGACGACCGTTAGAGAAGAAGGAGGGCGAGGATTGGCTGAGGGGGATGTGGTGAGCGAACCTTCGAGAACGGGGGCTCGAGGGATATAAAAGGGGAGAGCGCAAGGGCAAGGGACGCTTGGAGAGAAGACAAATTTCGAGCATCAAGAACCGAAGCCTGGGCCTAGGAATAGTGTTGGTGTCCACAATGAAAGCTCTTAGTCAAGCAAGAACGTGTGTCGTCGGCGTCTCTATAGAAGCCATTGCATGTGTGTGTGTGGTGTTTTTGTTGTTGTTGTGGGGAGCGGTAGTGTAGTGGTTAGCACGCTGCACTACGGACCTGGCTGGCCACCCGAGTTCGATTCCCGCTCACGGCAAACACCAGTGACGATTATCTGAACCGGTCCTGGGCCTCCCCTAGGTCGACTCAGCCTCAAATGAGTACCTGGTGCGGTGTATAAACATCGCCACTAGGGAAACAAAGGCGGTCGGGCGTGGTGCTGGCCACCCACCCCCTCGTGTACCGTTCCGGCCTTCATAGGTGCTCGCTAACAGCACTTGCCCCTACAGTCTGTTAAGGCTATTATGGGGGATCCTTGTATTTTTTGTGGTCCTGTGAATAACCACAAGACCCCACTTTTTCGTGAGCTGCCACGGTTTCCAGCGATTCTTCCATGCCAATAATCACGGTCTCTGGTGAATTATTCTCGGGTAGCTCGACTCACCGTGGAACATGTATTCGTGCACCAGCCACTGTTCAAAGCACTTGAGGTCTCCCACTTAATCAACGGCTAAGCCCGTCGTCGTTCGGTGTGCATTTACCTTGCAGATACTTGAACGCAGAACCCCCTTGATGGCAACCCCACGGTATCAAGTGAAATTACGCTGACCTGAAAAAACACCTTTTTTCAATTCAGAGTCGGCACTCCGGTATTTATAGGCCGTGGTTAGGCGGGGCGTAACTTTAGGATTTTAAATTTGTAAACCAATTTCCTGGTCACGACTTACGCGCGAGTGTCAATGCTGCAAATAGGAAAACCAGCGTGAAGAAATGGTTACCCGTGGCTTTTTTGTGATCACGATTTGTGCCAAGGTAACCTAAATAAAAGTGTTCGATAGATTTATTTTATGATAACTGCCATCTAATTCACCCACGTTTGCCACGCCGCTTAAAGGGAACTGTTGAAAGGAATGTTGACAAAACTCAACGTTTGAACAATATCGAGCAAAAAGATCGGCTTTTATTCGTAAATGGTACTGATTCGCCAAATTCCTTTGGAATTCGTCTCATCAAATGTTTAATACGTAGAATTTTGTTTTTAAATGTATTGCACCGCACTGGTTGCCCAACAGCAGGAGCCGCCCGCATGGAATGGCACCGCATATCGCGATGCTACCGAAGTGTCAACGAGTAAAATTCCATGCAACGCC
Source organism: Entosphenus tridentatus (assembly GCA_014621495.2). Lineage (NCBI taxonomy): Eukaryota > Metazoa > Chordata > Hyperoartia > Petromyzontiformes > Petromyzontidae > Entosphenus > Entosphenus tridentatus. The sequence continues at coordinate 10,288,525 of CM025621.2, read as the reverse complement.
ACGGGAGGTCAGACCGCCTAATCTCGTGAAGGATAACAGTCTCCCAGCCGAAATTGTGTTTTACCTACGGCATTAATTCTCACGCCGCGTGCGGCAATAACAGCACTTGGCACGCAGCCGATGACAATGCACAGAGCTCACGGAGGTCGGTGTGCACGGGCAGGCTTTTCTTTTGTCGATGTATTGTCGATACACACACATGTCTATCAATGTATCATTCCATAACTCCTCTCTCTTATCCACGGTGATATGATGGACCAAACATTGCGTAGTAATATTATCCGCGGGGTGATAAGAAATGTTACTTCGCTCGTCTGTGAAAAATGTTGATAACTGCGGATGATAGGAATTGAGCCGGTGATAATGGGAGGTTTTGTTAACCCTGAAGCTCCTGTGGATAATAGGAATTGCGGCTAGTAGGGTTGCGGATAAAATAAATCGAAGTTCTACTGTATTACTCATGAATGTACGTACCTATGGCACGTGGTTGGGAGACCACATGACGAACCGGGTCACCTGATTTTGACTCCATGGTCGGTCTGTGGTGAGTGATATCTGAACCTGTGCTGGTTTCCACCCCTTCACCAGCCCGCGCTGATGAGCATGGTGAAGGAATGGTTGAACCAGCCCCCCATGATCGAAAGGCATGGAGATGCCTTCATCCCACAGTTGATTCACAAAGGGCTGCAGCTTATTACCTGGACACCAAGGAAATATATAGAACATTGTGCCAAAGTTACCCACACCAACTTTGGATTAACCAACACCACTCCACAATGTGTATACTTCCTCATGATTGCTACTCGCATCAAATAAATGAACGAGCTGGCTTCTAAATTTCGATTTAAAGTTTTCGTGACTGCAGGGATTCATCTTCTTGGTTCTTTCGGTAAAGTCACGTAGAAGGGAAATAATAAAATAATAAAAAATAAAACACAATAGGGCTGTTCTTCACCTGTGGACGGCTGCTTGCGATGTGGCCGAAACGTCGTGAGAATTATTTTATTATGTTTTATTTTTATTATTTTATTATTTCCCTTCTACGTGACTTTACCGAAAGAACCAAGAAGATGAGCTGGCTTCTCTTCACCTCGGAGACACCGCACTCTGCCGCACTGTGCAAGGGAGTCCACGCGAGCAGTCGTGGTTAAAGGAACGTTTTTGTTGTTGGTGTTGTTCCAGCAAGGGCCACGACTCACGTAGGATTCTCTCTCTCCGCCAGCTCAAGTCGCGTCTGCTCTTTCCTCTCTCTCTCCTCCGACCCTTCTGAAACCCTCCAGAGGGGGTACTCTTTACTCTCCCCCTTTTCACCAACCCTGTCACTGGGTCCCATTCTCTCTGCCTCTTTATATATAAATACGATCTATTTTACCGGGGTAAGGCCCCGCTGGGCTAAGTAGTTCTTTTTCAGAAGCGACCTGGCCAAAAAATAACAGCTCAACGAATTTGGCCGATCATTTGTAAATGTATAGCAGCCAAATACTCTTAACAATCCCCTCGTTCAGAGCTCTACCCCAGAGGTCGCAACTGAGTACCCGATACCCGTACCCTACCCGATACCCGGCTACCCGTACCCAGCCGGGTACGGGTACCGGTACCCGTTTGCGACCCTGGTGCGGCCGGGTACGGGTAAGGAATCAAAACCCATTTGCGACCTCTGCTCTACCCCTCCCCGACCGCCTTTTCACTCCCTCTGAACTCTCAGCCGACCTCCCATCCATGAGCCATACTTTATTTATTAATTTACTCGAATGTGTCCTTACGCGGCCCTTCCATCAGTGTTAGAACACGGCATGGGAGGTGCAGCTACCTCCACTTTATAGTGGGGAATACCAAGGAATTGCCTAATTGTGACTGCGGTGAAGGGAAATCCATAACTCGCAGTACTCTGTATGGCTCTCTACGTGCGTTCTTTGGGTCTCTGTGTATGTGATTCGATGTGTCTGTGTGAGTCGAGAGGTCTCTGTGAGTTTATAGGAGTCCATGGGTCTCACTCGACTGATCTTCACCCATTACACGCTGTGGCAGGAGGTGCAAATGGAATCAATCACCTGACCCCACACTCCATATAATGGCTTCCAAACTCAAAATGAAGACGATTCCTAATCGCTAGTGTGAAGCGGAATAGGCTTTGCAATTTGTAAGACATTTGCACACAAGTATGGAAGATAGTTGAGATCTGTTGCTGAATGCTTTTTCACACTTGCCAGCTTTCGAAAATTACCAAGTTTGCCCTGTGTTCGGGGTTGACTGACATGACTTTCAAGTGGCCGATATCTTTGTAAAATGTCGATGACCGGATGAACGACACCGATTAATTCAACCATTCGTCGGTTGTAAAAGAAACGCACGCTCAGGATGCGTGCGTTGTATGATGGTGGTTGAACGCAGTATCGACAACAGATGCAGTCTACATGTATAACAAAGAAAAAGATCCCCCGTATAGCCTGAACGGACAAGTCCGTTAGCCAGTAGCACCTATGAAGGCCAATACGGCACACGAGCGGGTGGGTGACCAACGCTACGCCCGGCTGCCTTGTCGCCCTAGTGGCGATATTTTACACGTCGCACCAGATACTTATTTGAAGCTGAGTCGACCTACGGCAGGCCCAGGACCGGTTCAGATAATCGTCACTGGTGTTGACCGTGAGCGGGAATCGAACTCGGGTCGCCGGGTTCGTAGCACAGCGCGCTAACCGCCACACTACCACTCCCCACATGTATAAAACGCACATAGACATTCGCTTAAAAACAATAAAACCACAAGGCTGCAGTGACAACACTTACAATATAAAACAAAATATTTTTCAGAAACTGGCCTGGAGGAACTCTTTTTGAGACCGCAAACAGACACTTTGAGTGATGCGCATTCTCCGTGTGAATATACGCCACAGACGGGGCTGTCGGTATTTGTCGCGTCCGCAATATTTGGTGTGACACCACGCTCCAGAGACAGCGTCTTATCTGTTCGACAGTGGCGCGCGCTGATTGGAAACGCACGATCCGTATTCGAGGCCATATTAAAAGCGGGCCCCAACAGGGACGTGTCCACGGGCATCCCGTTGTGTTTGCCTTTAATCCATAATCCTCAGCAAGGCGTTTGTCTGTAGAGCCAAAGGGCAGCTGGTACAAAGTCAGCCAGCATTGGGGTCTTCCCCATTTCTCCATGACCGGGGGGGAGGGGGAGAGAGGCCAAATGAGAAAGATGCCCCGGCTGTTCTCACCCGAGCACGAAACGCCACAAGGTGTGCACAAAGCAAGGAGGAATAATGACCCAGCTCAATTTGTCTGGATATTAGGAATGAATGGTCCCCGCCAGAAGAGGTGGATTGTGTTTGTTGACAAAAAAAAATTCCACCCTGCCGTGTTCTCAGGAGCCGTTTACAGTATTTGGCTGCTATGAAATTCCACCCGATAAGCCACTTCTCTGGGCTGTTTCATCTGTGGCCAGGTTGCTTCTGAAAACACAAGCTAAATTATTCTAAATGTGGAGGAAAACAATTCACGCGTCCATGGCGAGTACATGCAAACTCCAACTATACCGGCGTCAGGGTCAGTATCGAACCCACAACCTTCTTGCATACCAGGCGAGGTAGCTAACATCTCGCCACGTGACACGAGAGGATAGAAGTATTGTTCAACAATGGATGTGTGTGCATTGCCCTCTACTGCCCATCACAGCACCTACGATAAACATGTCTGCGCATGGCGGTCATCCGTCGAAGCACTATCCAGGCTCAACTCATCTCAGCTGCCGAGATCTCGTGAGATTGGGTGCATTCAAGGTGACTTAAAGGATGAGATATTCCCGTAAGCTTCACATGAAGTTCAGCTTGGGAGCGTGCCCAAGCAGTTATTATGTCTGAAGGTTCTCACATTCCTAAGGCCGCTTTTGTCTGCCAAAACGAATATGTACAAGAGTGACAATGTGCTGTTATTTGCCAGTAACAATGTGAATGTATTACATCAGGAAGACCTCGGAAATGTTTGACATCGGTGCGACGCGATCAATTTGTCACTTTAATCATAACAAAATAAATAAAGTGTTACGAGATTACGAGGTTAAACGCTGATCTGAAAGCCTCATTATTGGATTAGGGCAATTGTGTTTGAAAAAGCAGCTGCCTTTTAAAATCATCTCTATATTACCGTTCAAAATGGATCATATCAGTCATGTAACCACATTCTGTCAAAAGTAATGTTCCGAGCTTTGCACATTGGAAAATATGTATTGCAACTGTTTGACTTCCCTGTCTGCCGGACCGGTGGAGAGCATTGTTTGTGAATGGAACGGTGGCGAGATATTAACTACCTTTCTTCGTATACAGGATTTCGTGAGTTCGATCCCGACCCTGTGACGCCTGTATATTTGGAGTTTGCGTGTCTCTCTCCCTGTGGTAGTGTGTATTTTTCTCCGGGTCCTCCGGTTTTTCCCCCGTTGCATTTAGGAACATGTGTGCAAGAGTGTTTGGCCGCAATAACTTTCCACACGATAAGCTACTTCGTTCAGCTATCATCTGTGTCCAGGTTGCTTCGAAAAGAAGAGCTATATAGCTCAGTGGGCCTTATCTGGTTAAAAAACTAAAGTTCCAGTTTTAGTAATGTTGACGTGAGCCGGGATATAGACAATTACTGCATAGTAGGGCACTGTTCCGACATCAAATTTGAAGTTGAGGTATTGCATTCAACCAAAACATTGCAATTATCCTTATGCATTCAATAACCCAAAACACAGACATCAAAGAGGGTCGCGAGCGCGTAATAAACCCGGAGCAACGCACCCTCGAACAAGGGCCCAAGTGGAAGCACGTGGGCGCACTGCCCTACCACGTGGGCGCACTGCCCTACCACAATAGAGGGGTGACGGCCGAAAGCGGCAGATTGACGGGGAAGAGAAGAAGAGTGAAGAGGGCGAGAATAATGTAACGAAACAAAAGCGGAACATTGCCATGATGTTAACTATTGATCTGCCTTGCCTAGCAGGGTTAAGTGAACCGCTGACCCGTGAGGAAAAACCTGTCAACAAATTGAATTTGTTAACATCCCATTTGCCAATCAACTGCTGGATGAAGGCCTCCCCCTTTTCTTGGCTGTCGTTGAGGTCTCTCCATACTCAATCACTTTGGTGAACTCAAAGTGGAGCCCTGATGTCACTCGCCATTGACGTTGGTGATAGCCGAGCAATGAATGCAGCTCACCAAGGTTCATAGTGCAGAGCGGTAATGACCGCAACGTCCCACGCCCACCTGGTGGTTGTGTATAATTATGTAAGTTACACAATTCGTTCATGTCCTCTACGTAGCCATGCAAGTACCTATCGAGACATGTTCATTTTTAAGGAAGACCTAGGTTACTGGGCAATACAAGATTACAAGGCATTTGAACAGCGTTGGAAACTAAGTGTCAAGCAAAACTCTTGCGGTTTGTAAACGAAACAAAATCTTTGAAGCGGGTGTGATGAATTTACTAAATGTAGATTGACGAACTGAGATGAAAACAAAAATTTAAACCATTTGCACTCAAGATTTTGCACCATTATAATTAACTGTGCAGGAATTGTACCCTCATTGTTGCAAATTATATGTGAATGCCTAATAAAATGCGAGTTGAGCTTAGCGAATGCCACACATTTATACAAAATCTAACAGTTACTACATTTGGCTAATTTATTTGACCTCTTGGAAACATTTGCACCGACATCAAATCTAATACCATGAATATATTACATTGAATTTATACAAAGTTTCTGAATTCACAAACATGTCTTTCTCGGCGTGTCGTATCAGAGATGTGATGACCTGAATTTTTCTGTGGCTGCAGGACTTCATTTTTATCCGAACTATGTTCTTTACCGGCACTGTCATTTTTATCCCAGCACTGAAACGAGAATCTGCAATGACACTGTGACCTCATGCAGTCCCTAGGACATAACCGCAGAGCAGATGTTGGGACTCCTGTGCATACTTTTGCTAAATGTTTAGTATAAAAAACAAAGCAAACAAAATAACATTGCTACACGTACATAATCACACGAGGTGATTGTGAATTAAGTAAGAAGGGTAGGTGCGCTGTAAAAAAAATCCCATGAATGCAATTTGATTAGAATTTTCAGTGACGCATTCATGATTTTTTTTAAACACACGCCACTCTCTCGGTTATCCGGTAGTCCCATTGAAGCAAACCACAACAAATGTCATCGCTAAAAACGTGGACATTTAAGCCAATGTTGCATTATGTTGACCAATGCAACACAAACAATGTTTGCCATTGTAACCGATTTTACAAGGGAAAGCCTTTTATAGAATGAATGCGGTCGTGCAAATGTGATTAAAAAGGTAACGATTTAGCCTTGCAATTGCTTTCTCATGCCATTATTGGTGTAAGGTATCTCTCAGGGCATCCACTCGTGGAAGCTGTAGAACCCCTCTCGAGGAGGCTGTTTGGCTTACTCTCCCACGTTGTCCAGACAGCCTGGTAGAGGTGGTAGTAACCGTCACCCCATCACACACGACCTGTTGATCGACTAACCACAATCCACCTTTGTATACTGCTGTCTAGACGAAGGTGGAAAGAGGTTTAAGAAATCTGCACCGTTGCACGGGCGACCTCTGGATTAACACATTCCTGCGGAGGGAGCTGGTAGGAACTTTGGGTTGCTCGGTCAATGGCCAGGGTCAACGGCGGCGTGGTGTATTCCGCAAATATGGCCGACTGTGAGGGCGGGCACAAGCCGGCGTGAGTAGGTTAAACGTTGAGTTTTATAAGGGCACCACGGAGTGACCAGCCCCTCCCCACCCAGCCCCACCCCTCCCACCCCCCACCCAGCCCCACCCTCCCATTTTTGGATGCACGACGGACGGACGGACACAATAATCCCCTGTGGGCTGGTGTAACCAGGAGGTTCCTATCAGTATAAGTCCAGCGTGATCATCATTACACCACTGTGGCAGCACCTCATGTGGAAATAACTGAAAGGTTTGGTGTATGTCTTTAAACAAGTGGAAACATGGCCCACCAATGAATTTACGAATCATTTCACAAAAATATAAATGTGGGCTTTGTTCTCCAACACATTTGTTTGGTACATGCTGAGCATGGAAAAGGCGATGAATATATAATGCAGGATTTTAAAATTGAGTTGTTCAACATTAATGTAATTGTGCAAGATTCACAAATGTAAACGTTTTACTTCATGATTATGTCCAGAAACATGTTCTGATCGCAGCAAGAAAAGAAAAATATAGAAATAAATAATATCAAAATATACAGCGAAAAAAAATGTCCACCTTTCCAATATTAGCAAATTCGTATTGAATGGACATTGCACACGCAGGAGTATCTTTAACACAATAAACGAGATTGTGAATGGTTTCTCCACATTGAGCAGTTTTTGACACATTCGTATTGGGACATCTGAAACAATTATATTCATGTTGATACCATTTATATATATATTAAAAATATTAAATATAACTGCTATATAATACTTTCCCAAATTATTAATCATTAAGCTCTGCTGTTCAACTTCAATTGCATATTCAGAGACAAGGAGGATGACCCAGCCTATGCTAATAAATTATACACAGCTTTGCATAAAATGTGCCGAATCACTCGACGTCTTAATTATGCATTACCAAGAAACTCGATTGAAATCGAATGAGAGGAACCCAGCGACAGGAAGATTTACCACACAAATGACTCAATCTGCCTAATTTATACGTTTAGCATTTTAGTTCAGGTGCCAAATTAGTGCGTCTCAAATGGTTCATTTTGTAAAGAGTCTGATGCTTTTCGATGCAAGCGTAATTACACTTTGAACATCACAGGATGAATGTTAATGTTCCAAAAATCATAACAAAACATTAAAAAAAAATCTATTTTATACTTCTAAAGTTGTACTTTTCAACAATTCCATTGGATCCCCACGGGCTGTTTGACACTGATACCGTGGCAGTATTCACTGTTCCCTGCCTAACTCACCGAAAATAACTTCTGGGCTCTGATCATATGTAAAAAAAACACACACGTAAATCAATGACTTAAATCCCATCGACGCCTAATCAAATACGATGACCTGCTGCATAATGTCTCAGGCCGATCAACATTTGTTGGCGATGTAATCCAAACTTAAAACACAAAATGTAAAACGCAGCAATGCGGGACCACAGTCAAATAAACATATTCACATTTGCATAGTCGCTACATTCAAATGTTACGTTAGTAATTTAAACGCCACATGTTGCAGATCCTTTTTATTTCTCTCTCTCTCCCTACGTCGTGCGGTTTGTTCGCCATGAATAATGATCGGCGTTGTGCTAAGAGATGAATTAATGACGTTTCACGTGTTTCCGCACAAGCAACGCCTTTGAGAGCTCAGTGACGCCTCTCGCGTGGGTGGGCCAAGTTGTTTTTTCCACATCATTTCCAGACAGAGCGGAAACAAAACGCACACAGACATATGTGGGCCACATTTATATACGATTTCCATTGACCGTTTTATTGCACACACGCAGAGCGAGGTGTTAGATATCCTTGCAGGAAGGGAGGGTCCGTAAATGGCGCCTCTTGATATTTGTCGGTTTCTGGAACAATCTTTCCTCTCACACCCCCACCCCCCTTCCCCCATTTGCATGCATGTGTTGTGTGTATAACTCACTTCACAGAGACGTCTCCTGGAGGCAACGCTTTTAATACAACAGACTCAACGGACATCAACTGTAACACGAAGGGGTACGGACCCTTCAACCCGATAGCCTAAGGCATATCTGTTGAACTTCTTTCGCATTTTACGATAGTTACAGTCGAGATTTATAAACAGATTTGATTGGAAAATGAAACATTAATCCGAGTAGATTGGGGACGGGAATATAGCTGTTTTGGTTTGGAGTCGCTAACAGTATGCATATATTCTGGGGGTAAAGGGAATACATTGTTTATATATATATATGCTGTGGTGCACCAATTCATTTATCGAGCACAGAATTTCACAGACGGTTCTTGGCACACGCGGACAACTGAGCATTCAAGTTCCAGGCACATCTGGGCTTGATGAAAAGCCACTCCCACAGCCAAATGCAAAGGGTGTGGTGATGCAGAGCATTGACAGCACACTCTTCCACATCCTATCACAGCTAGTTGTCTTGCCATTTAAGAATTCAGTTTGATAACAAACCCTTGCATGTGTTTGTCAATGGGAAGACTTCATTCACAACGACGGTGATTTACAGAAAGCAGAAAACTCTACGGAGAAAAAAAATCAACACAAGCAGTCCAACAACTTTTACAAACACGTCCTTAAGCCATAAACATCACAGTTAAAATTTTGATTACTTTTTCGCGATCAACAACACGTAATGTACGAAGCTAACTTGCAAATAACAGTGATGGGCATCGAAGTGTTATCCTAGTAACGATTATGCACGTAATGAAACGGATCACTTCGCATTGTTTGAGATGGCAATGCTATTTAAATACCCCACCACACACAGAATAAATAATCGCTGTCAATGTGTTTTCATATTCATTTAACACAAATGTATGCAACACCATTTCCAGTCGTGCCAGTGTTTGGAGCCGTAATCTACGTGTAACCACCCATGTGATTACAGAAATTACGTGGTGATGCTGCTGCATTGGCAGTTTTGCACAATTAACAAAACAAATCAACACAGTAATTACTAACACTGTGTCCTTAAGCGGGGAAAATATAAGATAGGCGATGTTTTGGGCAATGACTCTTCTTCACATCACATATCGATGTTTAAAAAATATATATATTATTTCTGATGATTATCAAACTGTTAGAAATTAATCAGAAACACTGCACAACCAAATTGGCTTCAAGATGATGTTGACAAAGGTAAAGGTGGAGCTCTGCAATAGCCTTGCTCACGACACTGTTGGCCGAAAGGGCCATCACTCGCGAGAGCTCGAGAGAGTGCCACCTCTAAGGTATTTGGCCTACTCTTCCACACTGGCCAGACATCTTAAAATAGGTGGGAAACCCCACACCTCACCGATCGCCGCTTGACCCATGTATACAGCTGGCTGGACAGAGTAAAAAGGGTGGACGAAATCTATGAAGCAAAGTGACATTCATGGTACAATCAGAACCGGACCTAGACCTTTGGGGGCCCTAAGCAAAATTTGGTTGGAGGCCCATTTGATGTATGTTTTTTTTTCACCCACTCGCTAGCAGTGACTCTAGGGGGCCCTCTGCTGGCCACGGGGCCCTTTGCAATTGCAAGGGTCGCTTAGTGGCTGGGCCGGCTCTGGGTACAATTCTGGAAATATCTCTGATATCCCAGACAACATTCTAACGAGACCGAGAAAGACGGCAAGCGCTGTGGATGTGCAGAGCGGGACTTGCAGGTGCCCCCTCCTGTCGCACCTCTCCCTTTGGGAGTAATCAAATGCAGAAAGAATGGCCAAGAGGAAGACGCACGTGGTGGTGCGATGACGTCATCGAGGAGTGGTGGACGCGGCTCGCCAATAGGGGGGAACGTCACGAGGGCTGCCACGTGGAAGTGCTCAGCGGTTGTATCGCTGTTTGTTTACAAAGTGGTAACACATTCCTCCTGCGGAGGGAGCTGGTAGGAACGTTGGGTTGCTCGGTCAATGGCCAGGGTCAACGGCGGCGTGGTGTATTCCGCAAATATGGCCGACTGGGAGGGCGGGCGGGCACAAGCCGGCGTGAGTAGGTTAAACGTTGAGTTTTATAAGGGCACCACGGGGTGACCAGCCCCTCCTCATCCAGCCCCACCCCTCCCACCCCCCACACAGCCCCTCCCCACCCAGCCCCACCCTTCCCACCCAGCCCCTCCCCACCCTCCCCACCCAGCCCCTCCCCACCCCAACCTCCCCTCTCCACCCAGCTCCACCCCTCCCATTTTTGGATGCACGACGGACGGACGGACACAATCCCCTGTGGGCTGGTGGAACCAGTGGGTTCCTACCAGTAGAAAGTCACCCTGTATGGTATCTGTTTCATGTTTCACGTTGCTGGAGCTCAGTTTTGTAACATTGTGCTGTGTTCACTCTGGTCGTCATCTTCTCGAGCCGATGTGGCCTGCAGGGAATCATTTAGTTTCATTTCCTCATGCAAAGCAGTTGAGCATTTCATTTGTTATTGCTTCAGTTGCTTTTGGTGACGCAGGGGAAACGGTTGAAATTCAAATCTATCGTTGGTCCCTTGAGTTCTCTCTCGGTTAAACAAAATAATTTTGAAACTTGATGTTAACTACAGCCCTGTACTGTTGGGGCAGGCGCCTGGGGGAGGGAGGGGGGGCTAGAGGGGGGTGACCCTCTCCCCTCCGAATCTCCTGCTGCTGGTGGCTCAACTCCATTATAAATTCACTACAATATTTACAAAGGGATTTGGAGCTAGAGCAGAATGCACGACAGCCAATGTAACCGATCTCGTTATGAATTCTGTTCAGCATTTCAAATGCGTTTAAAGTGTGTTTAACTTCGATTTTCATACCCCCTTGGGTGTGTGTACGTTCCCTGTTAAACATCACGCCAGTTGGCTGTTGACCTCCGAACCAGGAGCTGACACCGACGGACATACAGGCACTCCTAGAACTTACAAACGAGCTAAGTTCCATAGGTCTGTTTGTAAGTCGATTTGTTCGTAAGTCTAACTTTACTCCTATAGGTTCCAAACATGTAGTACGACATGTACACTAAACACGGGAATTGCTTAAACAATTGTTTAATATCATGTAGATGCAGATGCCACTGGTTCTTCTTGTTCTGCAGATGTAGATGCCACTGGTTCTTCACGTCCTGCAGATGTAGATGCCACTGGCTCTTCATGTTCTGCAGATGTAGATGCTGCTGGTTCTTCTTGTTCTGCAGATGTAGATGCCACTGGTTCTTCATGTTCTGCAGATGTAGATGCCACTGGTTATTCATGTTCTGCAGATGT
>CM025621.2:10249373-10274748 GCA_014621495.2 Entosphenus tridentatus | reverse complement strand
CCACCCCCCCCCCCCCTAGGTGCGTCACGTCATTTATGGACGGCCCCTTATCCTGCATTTATTGTCTAATCGACGGGCTCGTCGCTCTGACTAACGATGTTATTTCAGGCGTGCGTCTCTATTCATGCCTCTCCATGCGCACTTTCACTTTATTGGATAAAAAAAATGTAATTACCACATTTATTCATTTTTGCATCAGAATCTTTATCAGCATCTTTAGACTGCAGGACGAATCCGACGAGCTGTGAAGCTCTTTTTCAAAGATGTCCAGTAGGCGAGAATCAGCAAGTTCCAAAAACAAAGAATACAAAAAGATTGTCCCACAGCGGGTAAGCATGGCCCCATTACAAATGCATCACTGATCTGCTAAGGTATAATTTTACACAGTGCACGCACACCTTATTTACAAAAAATTACGCAAATGTGCGTCAAATTACACGTTCCGTGGAGCAGCTTTTACTTTTTTTTACAAACTCCCTCATTACACTGGTCAACAACAAAAAATTCTGGCCTGGACTTTTGCAGCTGTTTTAGACTAATTTCAGGGTGCTGATTCCAAATCTGATCTCAGATTTGCTCTATCACATCTCATTTTTATGCTATCGGCATACCCCATTTTCATTGATTTTACCCGAAATTAACTCTGTCACTTATGATTGCAAGTTGTTGCGAGTTAGTGACTACTCTAGTGTTAAAATATGGTGCTGTATTTTTAGGATAGTGTGTTTATAATATCATTTTATGTAGATATCCACATTTATTTAATATTTTTCTTCTGCAGTTTTTATTGAAAATGCAATATTTGATATCTCAAAAACCTGATGTGATAGACAAAATCTGATGCCAGATTTGGAATCAGCACCCCGAAATTACCTTACAACCGTTGGAATACCTTATGCCAGAGAAAGTGTGTTGACCAGTGTTATTAATCACTTCACTCACTCGCTTGTTCATAAATTTCCCACATTCCGAACACGCCGTCGACACTTCATGCCGCTTGTCGTAAACGTCCCCTCGTAACATCTCCAAATGCGCGCCCTCCCTTGCGCTCGTAAAGTAAAACACATCCCTGAATCCTTGAGGCCACTGCGGGCACGCTCCATCGGAACCATCTCGAATGTTTTTTGTCCAACTCTTCCACGCTGACGCCACGTGCCTGAGTGCGTCGGGAGTGAGTTCCCCCACTTTAGTCCACCGCGTGCGACCGGCTGGTCGACTATCGGTGGTGCAACTCGTTGACGTTGCAAGGGGGGACAAAGGGCGGAGAGAGATTCAGGAAACTTGCCCCGACGTGTCTCATGTTATCAGAATCAGAGAGGGTTTAATTCGCCATGAAAGTTCGCACAGACAAGGAATTTACTATGGCAGGAAGGTGCATGCATTCAACATGTAGGAATCTTAAAACTTAAATAAGTGGTATACAGTCTAACTATACTAAAGTTACAAAGTCTAACTAATACTAAGGGGCTAAAGTATGTAAAATTTTGAATAAGTATACAATATAAAATGTGAATTAGCCGTAATATACAATCTTAAAATACAAATAGGGTAACATGTTGTAAATATGGCAAGGTGTAATTTTGTAGATAAAATGTTATAGTAAGTGTAAAAGTCATTTTAAGTGTAAAAGTCATTTTAAGCCCTTGGCCTTGTGTTCTTCTAACTTCCACAACTAAACGAAATTATTTTTTATTTTACCACGTAAGGCTCGCTGAGCGATACAGCTCTTTTCTTTAGAAGCGACCTGACCACGAATGATAGCTCAACGGAAGTGGCTTATCACGTGGACATTTAGAGCAGCCAAACACTCGACACACACGTTTTTAAATGTGGAGGGGGGAAAACCGTAGGACCCGGATAAAATCCACGCGACCGCGGGGACAGCATGCAAACTACAAATGCCACAACAGTGGACAGTAATTTAACATCTGAACCTGTTTTGGAAATACCCTATAAAATACCCGTCTGAGCTTCAAAACACGCCACCGATTAGGTTTGTAATGAACGTGAACAGCAGCCCTGGGGAGACTAAGACAGCCGGGGCGTGGTTGCTGTCCAAACCACTCCCTCGTGTGCTGTTCCAGCCTTAGTAGGTGCTCGCTAACAGAACGAGCAGTGAGTGGAGTGAATATTTAATAACAGGGGATATTCTTGACTGGCAATGCTGCTCCATGTATACTGCGGGCATTGTATCTGCGTTGTGGGCATGTGCGTGTGTAGAATTGGCGTGCGCCGCGCGTCGTAGCGCGTGAATGAATGAGCCGCTGTGTTCTTTTTGAGTGCGCGTGCTATAGAGCGTTGTGGGGAGCGGTGGCGCAGTGGTTAGCGCGCTGCGCTACTAAACTGGTGTCCCGAGTTCGATTCCCTTCCACGGCCAACACCAGTGGCGATTTTATCTGAAATGGTCGTCGGCCTTCCAAATGTCGACTCAGCCTCAAATTGCTACTTTGGTGCGGTGTGTAAACATGAGCACTGGAGAGACAAAGGCGGCCGGGCGTGGTGTTCCGAACTTCATAGGCGCCCTAACAGCACTCGCCCCAACATTCTGTTTAGGCTACATGGGGGATTTTTGTCTTGTGTATGTTAGTGTGTGAGTGTATGTTAGTGTATGTTAGTATCTGAGTGGTGTGTGTGTGTGCTAGTGTGCTAGTGTGCTAGTGTGAGTGTATGTTAGTGTATGTTAGTATATGAGTGGTGTGTGTATGTTAGTGTGTGTGTGTGTTAGTGTATATTAGTGTGTTAGTGTATATTAGTATTTGAGTAGTGTGTGTGTGTTAGTGTATATTAGTATTTGATTGGTGTGTGTTAGTGTGTGTGTGTGTTAGTGTATATTAGTATTTGAGTGGTGTGTGTGTGTTTGTGTGTGAGGGTGTGTTAGTGTATATTAGTGTTTGAGTGGTGTGTGTGTGTTAGTGTGTGTTAGTGTATATTAGTATTTGAGTGGTGTGTGTGTGTGGTTTAGTGTGTGAGTGTATGTTAGTGTATATTAATATCTGAGTGGTGAGTGTATGTTAGTGTATGTTAGTATTTGATTGGTGTGTGTGTGTTAGTGTATGTTAGTGTGTGAATAGTGTGTGTGTCAGTATGTGAGAGTATGTTAGTGTATGTTAGTATTTGTGTGGTGTGTGTGTGTTAGTGTGTGAGTGTATGTTAGTGTATATTAGTATCTGAGTGGTGTGTGTGTATGTTAGTGTGTGAGTGTATGTTAGTGTGTGTGTGTATTAGTGTATATTAGTATCTGAGTGGTGTGTGTGTGTTCGTGTGTGTGTGTTAGTGTGTTAGTGTGTGTTAGTATATGTTAGTATCTGAGTGGTGTGTGTGTTAGTGTATATTAGTATCTGAGTGGTGTGTGTGTGTGTGTTAGTGTATATTAGTATTTGAGTGGTGTGTGTGTGTTAGTGTGTGTGTGTTAGTGTGTGTGTGTTAGTGTGTTAGTGTGTGTGTGTGTGTTAGTGTGTGTGTGTTAGTGTGTGAGTGGTGTGTGTGTGTTCGCGTGCCCCACTGCTCCTCCCGTCCGCCTTGCGCCGCTCACCCAGTCGCCACGCTCCGTGCGCGCCTCTCACTCGCGTCTCACTCGCGAGAGGCGGAGGGCGGCCCCGCCACGGAGGACGCTCGCACTGCCGCCTTCTTCAGCGACACCAACACCAAAGATCATTCAGCGAGCATAAAAAACCCCACCAGAAGCCACAACCACCACCATCATCATCACCACCACCACCATCATCAGCACCACCACCACCATCATCATCATCACTACCACCATCATCATCACTACCACCACAACCACCATCATCACCACCAAAATCATCACCACCATCATCATCATCACCACTACCACCACAACCACCATCACCACCACCATCATCATCACCACCACCACCATCATCATCACCACTACCACCACAACCACCATCACCACCGCCACCACCACCATCATCACCACCACCACCACCACCATCATCACCACTACCACCACAACCACCATCACCACCACCACCACCACTTTCTCTGGTGCATCTGCGCAATGCAAGCGTCGAGGCAGCGCCGCGTCGCTCAACGATCCCTCGACTCCGCTGAGCGCCGATTTGACTCGTGGAGTTCAGTGCGCACCACCGACGCTGCCATGGTGAGAAGCAGCAGCAGCAGCAGCAGCGCACGCGACACCGGCTGCGCGAGCCACGCCGCTCGTCTGCTCTCTTGCTATGCGTAAAGCGCACACGCGTGTCAAGCCCGTCGTGTCTGCCTGCCCGTCTCTGTCCCCGCGTGCGTCTCATTCGCTACAGACATAGACACGCAGGGCGCCTGCATTGGGGGGGGGGTGGGGGGAATTGGGACGCAATCAGAACTCATGCGCCTAGATGTGTTCGGCTAATTGAGGTGGTGGGGGGGGGAGGTCGGTGAAAGTGTTGACGAAAAGCCGTACAATTATTTTCATTATTAGTTTGCTTCAACGTCTACGCAACCGTTGGCGATTGAATGAATGAGGCGACTCGCGTTAGAAAAAACACACACACACACACACTGTGCGCGCTTTGTCAGATGGAAAGGAAAATTGAACGTATCGTTCACAACAGGGACAGCGTTGGACGCGACTTGCAGCGAACCCGAGACGTCTCCGCAAAGGCAGCAGCAAGTACGTGGTGCGTGTCGAGGGAACGAGTGTGCGCGTGTTCACAGCGACGCAATAACAGCGGCCCCGTCGTATATCCACTGCTAGATGAGGGAGAGGGCCTCCTCCACGCGGCGGCCGCGAGTGTTTTTGTTTTTATGACGGCTCAAGGGTAAATAACTTTCGTGATGTCTCGAGTTGCGGCTGCAGTTAAGAGCCTTTATACAATCTAATTGTACCGTATTGTTGTATAATGGTGTCACTATAGGCGGATGCTGTTTTTTTTATATGTCTATGCTGGTTGCAAACAGTGTTCTATGCTCCTGGAGTAAAACAGTGAACAAATATAACCGCGTCGTCGGCTGTTTCGCGGCTGCTGCTGCTGCTTAGCGTCCCTCCGTTATACCGCGCGTCGTTCGGCCTGATGTCCGACGTTTTACTCCACGTTCTGGGAGCTTATTCTGATATTTAACGGACGCTCCCAGCACGTGGTGTGATACGCAGAGCAAACTGTGGACTTACAGAAAATCAGCATATATATACGCAGAGCTACGTTCGATTACCACATTAAATTCAAGTGTGTCAGTCCATCGGCCTATTGGCTTTTCAAACTAACAGCGGTATCTGTTGTGGCAAACAAACTTCAGATCGGTTTCGCTCTCATGGGCCTCATCAGCAGCCAGGCGCTTAAACAAATGATACCGTGTTGCGAGATGTTATTGGCCAAAACACTCCGTTTAAAACCGAGGTCTCGAGGGAATAAGATCCGCACGTTTGAATTGCAGCGCAGCTGTGACGAATAATGTCAAGTGAAGAGACCCCTTCTGGACAGATCTACCTCGGACTCGTGTCGCGCTCCGTCGTTAAGGAACAGGTCAAAGTCGTCATCGACGACCTCGAAATGGTCCTAGGAGAGTTGAAAGACGTCGCAAAAGAGCTGAAGGAGGTGAGTTAATGTTTGTTGTAACCGCATTTCATTTAAAAAAACATCATCATCATCATCATCGTTGCCCATGATGAATCCACTGCTGGATGAAGGCCTTGCCCCAAGCCGGTGCTGCGATGCAACAATCCGTCCTGCAATCTGCACGCGAGTCGATCCCATTACTCCATGCACATTCGACGGGACGTTATTCATAAGCCCTTTAAGTTCATGCCCATGCTTGTGGTTGTGTGCATGAGCGATGCTAAATAAGAAGGCTGAATTTAGCTGACCTCATTAAATCACGATGGTAATGCGTTTCCTTTTCACGGTATAGTTCCCCGAATGCTGCGCCTGTTGTTTGAGACAAAAAAAACCCCATCATCATTTGTGCGTCAATGGATGTCATGTACATGGACCCTGAAGGTCCGGCGGAAAGAATACCCACAGTCTGAGCACTACTCAATCTGAACAGCTGCACCCGTGCGTGGATTAAGACAGCCCCTGCGGATTAAGGTCCTGAGCACAATTAAGAGAGTGGGGAGACTGATCGATATGAACCGTATATATATTTATTTGGTAGTCGCCGCTCAGTCACGTCCGCCCAATGAAATCCCACAGGTGGTGAGCCAGATCGACACGCTGACGGGCAGCCTAAATCTTGACGAAGAGACGGACGAGTCCAAGTGCAGCACCCTCACCAGCTCCTCGAGTGGAGCCACGGGCTCCAGCGGAGGAGCCACGGTGCATCGGCTGAGCCGCTTCAGCACCACGGTCAGCGCCTTCAGCGGCAGCAGCTGCAGCAGTAGCAGCAGCAGCACGGTGCTGACCGTGCTGCGACGGGCAAAGCCGCCCGTGCCGCCCCCCAGGACCACGCCCGTGTCGGTGTCGTCATTGTCATCGTCGTCGTCCTCCTCCTCGTATCGAGGAGAGGTGGTCGCGGGGCAGGCCCAACACGCTTGCCTCCTCGTCAACGGGAGTCTGGTTCGCGTGCAGCAGCAGCAGCATCAGCGGCAGCATCTGCAGCATGTGCAGCAGGTGCAGCATGTGCAGCAGGTGCAGCAGGTGCAGCAGGTGCAAATGCCCGGCGGGTCTGGACAAGGGGTGACGGTGCCCAACGGAGATGCCGCAGCAGCCTCCGTCGCGAGCGGCACGTCGGAGGTGGCTCGGAGGCTGCAGAAGTGCTCGCAGGTGCACCGGGTGAGCGTCACCAAAGAGGGCGAGGTGCAGAGCTCGGCGTCCAAAGAGCGCGTGAGGTTCAGCGACATGGTGCAGTACCACGGCTTCGTCTACGACTCGGACCGCTCGGAGCATCGCGTGCAGCAGCGAATGCGCGTGCAGGAGACGCGGAGCATCGCCGCGGCGGTGCAGCACAGACATCAGTGTCCTGGGGGGGTGGTGCCCCTGGGTGGGACGGCCCCCTCCTCCGTGACCCTGGTCAGCAGCAGCAGTAGCAGCAGCGTGTTCTACCGTGCCAGCGAAAGCGTTGTTCGCTCCAGGGACGAGGCGAAGCCGCCGCCTAAAGCGATCCTCCGCAAGTCGAGGAACACCACCGTCTAAAGGCGTCGGGGGGGGGGTTGAGCGGTTGTCGCGTACTCAGGGATATATATATCGTCAACAGAGACTGTGACGGACTGCTGGCTCCGATACCGATGGATGTTAACACGTGGGAATGATGACATTTGCTCTTGTGCACCTTAAAAACAAACCAAACAGGACTGATGAAGCTGCGTCAGTTAATGCGAGTTGAGTATATTCAATAAATCATATATATATAAAAACATTGACATTAATAAAGGTGACCCGTGATCCCCCCCCCTCCCGCCATCCCCGTTTTAAATAATCTCATGCATAACAATTTTCAGAGATGCTGATTTAAATGAACCCTCCCCCACATCCTTTGATCCTCCAAAGTTCCCATGCCATGCATGGTTGATTGCGAGTCGAAAACGGGATGGCATGCCGCTGTAATTTATGTGAAAGCCATTTGGCAGCACGGGACACGGTAGGAAAGGGTCGACAAGCAGCCACTTCGTGCCGTGACCTTCCGATCCCACGTCACCCTCGCGGTTGTTGCTGTTTTAACCCCATTTTTACATTCGAGTGTATCATCATTGTGATGTGTTCAGCCTTTCTAAATAAATGCACTACAAGTTTCAATTATCTCTTTGAAGGAAAATAACAAAAATAAGCGTACTTGCACACACAGGGGCAACGTGCGTATTATGACACCCAACACTCGGTTTTGGACATAAAATGTACTTTAAATAGGCTACTTAAATAAAAAAAAACATCCATATAAATAATTATCTCAATGTCACTGTTAGGGGTTGCACTGATGCATTGATTATTGGATTAAAATCGATTCTCTAAGCTAACGATACATGCATCAAATCACTTGCATTAGAATATATAGTTTGATTCATGTACGTAATAATAAATAAGACATTTTAATTATCCTTGTATATTCTCTCTAATACAGTTACATGACCCACTGCAGCCACTAGAGGTTGCTACTTCCATCACAAAGAAAAAACCTCGAAAATTAATTGGTAGACGGACGGAGGTGTTTCACGGGTCAGACCAGGGAACTGGCACCGCTGAGATCCTGGATTTGAATGTCAGCAGCCACCTGTGATTGCAAGTGCAGTGTCGGTTTATGGTCTCAGCATGAAATATGGTTCTGCACTTAAATTGGCTACAATTTCAGCTCTGAGAATTAAAATATCGGGTTGACTGCCATCCACGCAGGGTAAGTGGGGGAAAGTGCTGCCCCCTACTGTGTTGACCAGAGTTCACTTAACAAAGAGGGATTTCAAAAGCAGTTCTGTGGTATCCGTTTAACCGTGCGCTGTTCGCCAGCTGTGTAAGTTTGCCCTGCTATGTGAGAGATCCAAATAAAATCTTCACTGCATGGCCTGATACCGATAGCACAATTTGGATACGATTTGAGGAGTGGGGGGGGGGAGATAAAATAATTGATTATTGAATTTAATTCGTTATTCAATTGTTGAATCTTACCCTTGAAATTTGGCCATTGATTCTTTGGGCAATTTCGAGTGGCGGACGTATCGGCTGGTGAATCACTGCACCCAAGGCTGTTGTGGTGCAGCTGTTTGATCCAGTGGGAATTCTTGATGTGCTGGACATGGGCAAATGGTAACGTCACCCATAAAATAATCACAGTGCCTGGACAGCATTCACCTTCCTTGTACACATCACGGGTGTAACTTCCCCAATAACACTATCACATATTGTTTTCGCAGTTGTGCTTGCGTGGATATCGGATGTCTTTTCAGGTTGAACAACACCTAAATAGTACATCTAAGAGAGAGCTAAACAGTATTTGGATCATTGGGTGTTTTCACTTTGCACCTTGCAACTTCAACTTGGCATCCACCATGGCTACTTGAGTACGAGTCATTTTTATATAAATTCACGATGCTGTATAAAAACATTCTAGTGACACGAGAGTCAATATTTTAACAGGAATGCTAATCTATGGGCACCGTTTCTGTTTTATTTACATATCATTACAGTGTTTGGTATTTACAAGGGATAATTTGGACCATTGTCAAGCTCATCAAACTCTGCGTGTAGACGCTACACGTGATTGCGGCGTCCCTACCCTCCCCCTCCTCCCCACTGCCTTCCCACGATGAGATGCAGGGTTATTATTACCACAAACTCATAATTCTATAAAACATATATTCCATTTTTGTGTAATAGTCCACTCTTTCATACCTAATCTGAATGAAATATTCTGATGGCCGGTTGGCTTATCTTGTTCCCTGCTTCAGCAGATCATTTAAAATCTAAATGAATTTTGTCACATCCATTGTTGAGAGCTGCATTCAGTGACGGCACACATGCACGCACGGACACGCACACGAGGCTGCACTTCCAAGGGCGATATGAGCGGCTCAATGCTATTAGCTCTCGAGCCATTGGCCCAAAAATAAACATATCAGTGACAGATGCTAACTATATATGTGTACTTTTTGTACTCATAATGTGTTACTTTTGGGTTAAACCGTGGAGGTATCGTGCCAATATTTGTTTACTGTAACCTTCCACCTTCCGACAAAACCAAATCAAGTTGTCACGTCGGCACATGCAAATTTATTTGGTTTATTAGCAAAACCAGACTCTTAAAATGCAAGCTGGAGATTGCATCCGGAATCATCAGGTTGTTTAACAGGAGCTCATATCTGGAGTGAAAGCGCTTCCTAATCAGATTCCTTAATTAGATGCTATGACGTCATCGGCACAATCATGCACGTGATGGGGATTAATGTCCTAAACTCTTAACCAGAATTACAATACCATTAAGATGCCACCTTTAATACGAACATAATACCCCTTAACATTATTAAGGATAGCCTATTTTCACCAACCGCCACATAGATTACTTTATTACACTAATGTAACATGCCAATCACAAACAATCATTTCGCAATCAACTGTAATTATTAAACAAGATCACCTGCACGAATGTTGCCGTGACATTGTAGCATCTAATTAAGGGCCAGGATCAGGAAGTGCTTTCACAAGAGATCTGAGCTTTTTGTTAACAACCTGATGATTAACACGTAGGCTTTCGCGACCAATATTATCCATTATCAACGTTTTTGGGTTAGATCGCGATATTTATTAAGGTGTCGTAACCCTCCACCACCCGACACGGCCAATCAGCAAAACATTGTCACGTTGACAAAAGACAAATAGTTCAGTGCTTTAGCCCACCGGTGTGTTGAAGCGTGAAACCACAACATTTACAATTTTTGAGTAGCACTGTGACGTTTCGCTGGTAACTGCATCCAGCATCATCGGGCAATTCGCCAGATGATGCTGGATGCAATTACCAGCGAAACGTCGTACTCAAAAACTGTAAATGTTGTGGTTTCACGCTTCAACATACCGGTGGGCTAAAGTAGTGATAACTATTTATCTTTTGTCAACGTGACACTTTTTTGCGGATTGGCCGTGTCGAGTGGTGGAGGGTTACGACACATTTATAAATAACGCGATCTAACCCAAAAACGTTGATTATGAACCTGATGATGCTGGATGTAATCTCCAGCAAAACGCTGGAGATAAAATTAGACACATTGTGTTTGCCTCTTAGCATTCCGGTTTTTGCTAATAACAAAATCAATTTGCATATGCACCAACGTGACAACTTTATTTTATTGGCTCTGTCGGGTGGTGGAGGGTTATAGGTAAACATAGCATTACATCTCCACAATCATAACATTTGGCCGTGAAAACCTACGTACAAAACGTATATATTTGTTTTGTGTTTTATTCCTGAACTGCAATTATTTATGATCGCAAAATAACCAAGTTAGCATTAAAAAAAAGATTGTTAAATAAGGGTACCATGGTAAGCTTGATAGAGAATATAATTTTAGTTTAAAACTAAGAAATATCTACATAGATATGAAAATAACAATTGCATGTTTCCATACAACAAAAACAGTACGTATGCGAAGATTTCTGCCCTGAGGAGATACTGCTCATGGTGGATATTTATAGCATTCGCCACCTCAAGTGGCACCAGCCGAACCCTTTTAGCGCTCTTAGCGCATTGGGCGATATGAGCAGCACTGGAATGTGCAGTCTTGGCATTGCCAGGAACACTGCCATTAATTAAATTACGTCCACTGTTCCCTGATACTCGTGTTCCATATCGTGTTTCGGAGCACGATTATTTCCGAGGGGGGTTCACAGTTCACGTCGCGCTTTAGGATAATTGACAAATGTCTTTTGTCTGCACGCTGGATGCACTCGATAATTGTAATAAATGACACGTACTAATATTAATGGGCACTCTTGTGAAGCTGTTCTTAAGCGTGAAAGGTTACTATTTGATTGAAATGCGTTGTCACACGTTCCCACCCGGGTAGTGTGGGAACAATAAATAAAGCACTTTGCGCAATTTGTATTCCCCAAATCAAACAAGGGGATGCGTTGTGGCCGAAACGTCGTGAGAATTATTTTATTATGTTTTATTTGTATTATTTTATTATTCCCATTCTACGTGACTTTACCGAAAGAACCAAGAAGGGGATGGCAGTTGACAAAAGTCAACGGCTGTCAAGGTGGACACGAATTTCCCCGTGAAAATGCCTCCTGTGGACACGCTGTTAGCGCACGCACTAACAATGCGGTTGGATGTTCTCATATTAAAAACTGGAGAGAGAAAAATGTTCAGAAACGTTGCATATTCAATCTCACATTCAACACCCTGCAATTATATTTAATACACACCATGCACAGTGGTGTAATGATAAGGAGGATGATATATATACAGTACACATAAATAAACGATATTTATACGAACATATATTCAGCCGACAACAGAAACACGTTGCGTCTGCGCACATCTGTACGTGTCGTATTCGCTACGTATGTTTACAAACCAGGCTTAAGCCTTTTGGTAAACACTTGCAACCCGGGATACAGCTCAGTGAGAATCGCGTTTTCCTTCTTAGCGATGTGCGGGCCCCCTGAGACTCAACAGATATAAAAACAATAATTCTTGTTTTCATTTCGAATGCTCCAGAGGAGCGCACGAGGCTATTGTAACGGTATCGATCCAGATTTGAAGTTTTCGTGACTTCAGGGATCCATACTCTTTGGTTCTTTCGGTAAAGTCACGTAGGTAGAAAATAAAATGAATTAAATTACGACGTTTCGGGCGCAACACAAGCGTCCGTCATCAGGTGGGACAACCACAGCAAGAAAAAATTGCTGAAGTGGGCAAAAGTAGACTGCTGCAACAAGAGGCCTCGTGTTGTCCCACCTGATGACGGACGCTTGTGTTGCGCCCGAAACGTCGTGATTTTATTTATTTTATACCCACGTGACTTTACCGAAAGAACCAAAGAGAATGGTATCGATGTTCAACGGTGCAGTGCAGGTGGTGCAAGGGTTTGCCGGAAGGAGGAGGAACACCAAAACCAAGATCGCTCCATCTAAAACGCGGCTTCAACACGTGCGCATTTACATTGCTTGCTCGCTCGCTCACTGCTTGGTGTAAAATGTTTTGTTGTTGTTGATCCGAGGGTCAAGGGACCCGTTTGTCGCCGCCACGTTGCTGCTCTTCGACTCTTGCACGCCACCGTGGAATTGCAGCCAATGTGCGCCTAATAAAAAAAAACAATAAACACTACGTCAAAAGTTACATTTGTAGCAGCGTAACCACTGTGGTATTGTCCCCTTTATGTACTGTACGCGCGTGTATAAAACAAAAATTTCACCGCAATTTGCTTGTGCCGTGCGTTGGCTAACGGCCCATGATTGCGCAACACGCGACGTCTCGCGGGTTTATTCAAGGGCTCCGCGGGAGAGGAGGCGGCCCGAGGCCAACCGGGGCCCGTCTGCGTGTCTCTCACCCCGGCGAGGGTTTTGTTTGGTAACCCCCTTTGCGATAACGTCACCCTGGATTCTGCACCCTCACCTCCGCCGCAGAGAAAAGGTCGTGAGATGCCCGTTTCCAAAAAGGCTGTACGAGAGGGAGGGAGAAACACAAAAAAAAATTCCCCCCACCAGAGACAAGCAGCATGGAGCTGCGTAGTGATCCCAACGAGGGGCAATTTTACTTTTTTTTAAAGGCAGTGTCCGTCTTGTGCGAGCGTTTTACGGCTCTCATTAAAAATCCGCGGCAGCAGCGACGCCACGTGTGAAACACTGTGCCATGAAGGCGACATGAAATTAATACATTTCTCCAGTTGGCAGGTGATTCACTGACCCGCAAATTGCACGCCGCGAAAATATGAATCAACGTTACTGCACTAGACCCCATAAACAAGTATATTTACAGGCTCGGCCTGATGTGCCAAAGTCATACGGTGTCTTTCCATTATGGAGCTAATGTGTGCGGCGTAATGAATCATTTTTGTGCCCATGAATTGCGTTGTAATTAAAAAAAACACACATTTATAATTACATAAATTCAGCACTAAACAGCACCGAAGAGATGCAATCCACCTTTAAATTCTGCTCGGAATGTATAAATACGGTGAAGCTAATTAAGCATGATATACAGGCAAAACCATTACAAAATATTTGTGGAATATAAGTCAATGCTTTATCCTACCCATAATGAATGAAAATCAAACATTCTTATGTAAGTCTGTACGTAATTAGTAAAGGGTTAAATCAAAATGGCAAAAAAAAAGTATTTTTTAATGCGTCAAATATGCACTATATTCTAACAAACTAACAAAGGTTCATTACAAAAAAGCATCCCAGCCAATGACTTAATTTCCTTGCTATGCACTTTATTTATCGCTAGTTAAGAGAAGTAAATGTCATCCGCATATTAAGATGGGATGATCATGTTCAACGTAACAGTGGGATCATAACTGAAAATAACTTGAGTTTAAACCACGAGGTTTTTTTTGCCGGCTTTCCAACTCATTCAGCTCAAAATACGTGGCATCCCTCAGTGGTATCTGCCAAGTAATGCTTACATACCCCCCCCCCCCTTCAGTCATTCTGTTGCCACTGTTGCTGACAATGGTGATGACAACGATGATGATAACCATGACGACGATGATCGTGGTGATGATGATGATTATTACATTGGTCGTCTCATTAACCCTTTGCACATCTCGATTTCTAACAAATTATACCGGGTAACATTTCTCGCAGCCTCCGACACTGCGTTTGGCACGAGCCCTTTTGAATGTTAAGTACAGCTGTGCACGAGCAGTGTCACTTAGCATGCCGTTTAGGGGTCCCGGACCTCTCCTGTACGAGACACACATTGAAAACGATTGACGAGAGGAAATAAACTTGACGAAACCAATATTTACGAATCAATGCTGTCCATCTACGTGATGCTGGCGCATGGACTATTGGCCACTTAAGGCCCTATTGAGACCGATGCAAAGAAACATCAAAATAGCGGAAATTGTATTCAATATCTTATGAATTAATATTAATACATATTGTTCCCTCAATTATAAATAATTTGCGATGGAAGATAGCTCTGAATTCCAATTTTCGCCAGTGTTATTATTTGCGTAAAGCTGCATTCTCAGTTTACTCGATGAATTGCGAACCGACCGATATTTGTTTATGCGCGCATGATGTACAGAAGGTAATCTGCTTTGACGTGCATCTGTTCTGACATCGGAAACAAAAAAAACATGTTTTTAACAGCTCTGTTCACTTTTGGTGATGTTTCCAGTTCACGGACAGATGTTACGTGTAGCCCAAAACAATTAACATAACCACACCACCATTACACGCACACAGCCCCAGCTGCTTTGATGGCATCAGTCAGGAAAAATATCTATGACGGCTGAATTACCTACAGGAGACCTCTTCCTATGCACGTCTCAGTTGTCCACAACTGACTACCGTAGGGTCTGAAAAAAACTCCTATTAGCAGTGACCCCTCAATTCCAATTATTCACGATTATAGGCAAAACTTTTTTAAACACTTAGTAGGCTTTTGCGACCAATATTTTCCATAATAGAGGTTTATCACGTAAACAAAAAATGGCAATCCGTTACTAGTTCAGCACACCGGTTGTGTGTTGGAGAGTAAACCCACAACATTTACAATTCGAGTACGACGTTTCGCCGGTAATATCAACAACCAGCCTCATTAGGCGCCAGCCAGCAATGCTGCATTCTCATGAATAAGTGGAGTACATTTGTGGATAGATCCGCAATATTGGTCCCCACATCACTGAGGGCAATATGAGTTCTCCAGTTCATCATTGCAGATGTACTGCTTCATTTCCTCTTCGGATACATTTTCTGCTTAAATATTTTTTGTATGACATTTAAAGGTAGGAGGGGTGGGCAGGGACAAATTGCAAACGTATCCTGCACATAGCACACACTCAGTCACTGGGAAATATAAAAAGAGTATAATTTAGCAAGCATTTCAACAGTTGAAGCAACATTGAGTCAAATATGTTCTATCGGGTTTTATTCAAGTTGTTATCGTGCCAGGAGTAATGATGTGTAAGTAGTTATCATAAAACCCAGTAAAATTGGTAACAAATGGAACTAAAGCAATTCTGCGTGTGCAGTTATGCAGATTAACTTCATCGGGGGCCAGTGGTAATGAAGGGCATCTAAGGTGATCGAGAACTAAAATGCAAAATCGAATTCATGGAAAACGAAATATTGAAAGCGGAAGAAATTTTTTCAAGTACACGTGGCTAGAAAGGTTTGATGACCAACGGCCAAGAGCAAGGACGGAATGTCAGCCCAGGAATGGAATGCGTTGGGGAGGAAGTCAGCCGAAGGAGATGGAGCGCGACAAAATCAGTTCATATGCTGGAAAAAATCTGACATCATAGAGTCATGAGAGGTGGTGGTGGTTTGGGGAGGCCTTCGTCCAGCAGTGGATTGACGATGACTGATGAATATGATGATTTTCGAGTGCAAGAAAAATCAGTCGAATCCGTTTGCTTTAGTTGTCGCTCAGAGCTGCACATACGAATCAATAAACAATTCAATATATATATACCGATGCAGGGCACCCTCGTGCGTCTGCGTGAGAGCCGCGTGCACTCCGAGGCATTTGAAGACAGCGACTCCTCTGGAGACGCCATGCCCTCTGTGAACACTTGGGATTATGCGAGAGACGGGAAGCAATGTGCCTGGTAAACTGGCAACGTCTACACAGAAACTCAGGACGCAACAAAAACAGTCTAAGTGATGTTCCTGCTCAGAATGAGCATTGAGGTGGTGCTCATCTCCTGTTTGCAACCCTGAGAGAGTGGTGGAAATTCCACGTTCCTACTCGTATTTTTTTCCACAAAGTGGTACTCATTTTATTGAGCCCCATAGGAATGAACGGCTGAGTTAACCCCAAATCAGGAGCAAAAGAGTGCTGTGTCCACTCCGTGGCGAACAATGGCTCTCGCCGTTGCCTTCGTTGATTTGTCATGCCTGGTCCAGCAACTTGGTAGCCAGGGGTGGTGGACCACACAATGATGTGGCCATCGTGATTGAGGCACCTGCATGCAAAGCAGCAATGTGCATTTCGCAGGTGGTAGAGGAAGGTAACTTTCACGATAATTGTGCAGAGTTTTAGAAAACAAATTCTCCCCCCCACCCATGCGTGTGAACGTTTTCCTGTAACTTGAGTGTCCCCCCCCCCTCCCACGTGATAATTTTGTTTAAAAAATGGTCAAATTGTCCCAAAGTAAGAAACAGAACACAGTCTTGAAACCTAGTGACGCTTTCCTGGGTAGACAAATACATCGATGCTACGACTTGCTCGGTGGCTGAACGGTTGCAAACGGTGCCCATTTTGAGATCAACATTGCTCGTCAAGGAGCATAAACCACCATCACGCAAAGACGGTCATCCTCGCAGCGGCTTCTGGCCGGCCATTGAACAAAAACGGTCACCGCATCGCGCGCTTTCAGATGCGCTTCTACGGCCGTCTGGAACGCTCTTCCTTCCGATATTAGGAAGCCACTGGAGCTATGCACTTTTAAATCATATCGATTGAAAACTCATTTGTTTAGAACTGTTGTTTGTGTTAAGTTAGTTGTCCTTCCCCCACACCTCCGATTAACACGGTTGGCTATGTACGGTGCGAAAGAAGTTCAACATGCATACACACATGGGGGTTGAAGAAGCGGCATGTTTTTGCCGTGGAACGCATCACACACGACAGAAAAAGAGCTTCTTTCTAGACCGTGGCCACTCAGAGGGAGACGAACGGCAAAGATAATTCTCTATCAAGGAGTTTAGAATAGAGCGGCTTGGATGAAATGTGCAATGTGTTGGGAATAAAAAAAATACCCATGGGATGAGTGAAAAGTTTCAATTGAGAGCTCTTTAGGGGGAATGAATGACACAAGGAAAATGCAACGTTGTGGCCTTGTTAGCACACATCTCCCCATCAACACAACTGCAACACAACTGACTGCCTTTGTATCCCCAGTGCTAATGTTTACACCTCTCACCAGGCACGAACTTAAGGCCGAGTCGCCCTATGGGACTGTCCAGGCCTGGTTTAGATATTCGTCGCTGATGTTGGCCATGAGTGAGAATTTGAACGTAGTGCAGCGCTGTCGCTTCACGCATACACACAACAGAATCATAATCTTCAATTATACTGCCCTGTAGCAACGGGTCAGAAAGTTACAGCAACAAATAAAATAAAAACACGATAGGAGTGCAAAGTATAGGAAAGGCAAGCAAATTACTAAACATATATTTTTTATTTTACCAGGTAAAGCCCACTGACCTATTAGCTTCTTTTTCAAAAGCGACCTGGCCACAAATGATAGGTCAGCTGAGTGGCTCATCACGTGGAAATTTACAATCGCCAAATAATCTAAAACGTACACGCGCGTGAAAAAATATAGTCCCGTTTATTCCCTTCCTGGCTAATGTGATGGGTCTCCTAATGACATCCAGGGCTTCATTCAGAACGTGGTCAAGGGTGTCAATGCAAACACGGAGTGAGAAATGATGTGATCATTTAAAGTGTGAGTGATTTGCAGTTGGCGGCGGAGAGAATTGAAAACAAACAGATGGACAGGTCATGTCAAGCACTTGCAAACGTATCAAGTTGATGTCATGGACTCATTTTGTGGCCGATGATAAGCCATCTACCGCACGGGACACAGATGAATGCACGTGTCCAAACTCACATTGCTTGTATGATAGCACCGTAATACTTTTTATTATTATTTTTCTCCCCCACGTGCCCTTCGTCGTAAAAATCTGAACAAGTCCACTACCTTCTCAGTCACCTTCACCCGCCTCCCGAGGGTTATTCCGTGATGTATTTTTTAAAGTTCGATGGAGCAGAGATGCAGTGCTTTGTAGTACTATGAAGGTCCGTGATTCAGGTTCGATTGCCGACCAAGGCTAACGTCATCAGTAAATTATATCTTAAACAGCAGCGCATACATCCACCCTTCATCAAACTTCATTGGCCGATGTGTTGAAATATGGTCAAACAAATCCCCATGGCAGGCACAGCTTGGGAGTGACCATCATCCAGAAAAATATTAACAAAGGGTCTGAACATGATTTAGTTACATGTCTACATACGCTGTATATAATTGTGAATTTGAACTCTCAAATTTTTTTTCGCAAAATTTCGATTTTGCGAAGTAGCTTGCTATTTCATCAAACCGGTTGAGACATCTTCTCCCCCCACTTCACCACCTCACGCAAACTGGTGCGGTGAAGTATGGCTAATCCCCGCATGACTGACATGGTGAGGGAAAGCCCTCATCCAATTGTGAATTGTGAATGGCGCCAGAATTTTTAAATATATATTTTTTAGTCCAAGAATAATTTAAAGGCATTTAATTCCCAAAAATTTGGACGACAGTTCATCGTCTTATGTTCACGATTTCCTTTGCATTTGTTGCGTGCACTACTTCTGCTAAATAAATGTATTTATTTCATTATGTTTTCTGTGCAGCGCTGTGAGACGCTTCTATTGAGAGACGCACTGTGTAAAATAAAAACCGACGGATACATTTCACCGTGCAAAGGAATATACGTAGAATATACTATATACATGAAGACACGTATGTGTATTGAAGAGGAACAAAACCCCCACATCATACGCATTTGGTGAGTTGGCAAATTTCACAACATTGACAATAACCCTGGAGATAAACTCTGAGCAGTCAAACTGTCACCTATCCTCCATCTCTGTTTGGCTAAACAACCTGTTGTTGTTGTTATTATCATCATAATTATTATTTATTTAATTAACGCGCGTATGATCACTGAAACAGTGAAGCGTACATACAGTGTGCAGAAATATGTAGGGTGAACGAAAAAAAAAGACATCAATTGTCAAGTGTCGTCCGGTAGCCCTATTTGTATTCTGGCCGTATAGTTTGACCTTCAGGCAGCGACTGCCTCCCCCCCCCCATACTGGTGGATTACGGGCACCGTTACAAATGATAAATGCTGTAAACCCATTAAAATGTTAATAACCCCCCTTTAAAACGTGCGCCATAGATGCTGGATGGTTTCAGCCAAAGGGAAAGACAAAAAAAATAGCATATAAAAACACACGCACGCACGCGCGCACGCACACGCACACAAATGCACCGCCACTCACATAAATACATCCTGCCACCTAGCACAGGGCAAAAAAAAACACACACACAATTCAATTGCGCAACAAAGAACACCAACAGCAGCCCGAGTGAAAGTTACGCCAACGGCCTGGAACCTCCCTTTGACTCAAAGGACAAACAAAAAACCCCGAGCCGGGCTGACGGGGGCCTTTCACGGTACTTTGCGCGGTATTGAGGGGAGGAATCACACTTTTGGAAGGGTGACTTTTTTGGCAGGTGGAGTCAACTAATCATGCGCCTGGGTGGCAATGCCACAGTGGCGCCCATAGGCTGAGCATGGCAATTATCTGTGCCACGTGTGCTCTTCCCACTAAGTGGCAAGGGCAATTATCTGACACATGCCGCTGAAAATGCCAGTTTGATGTTAGCGCGGCGTACATTGCCCAACAAGCAGATTCTTTGGAAAGGCAGTGGCTTTTTCTCTCTCTCTCTCTCTCTTTCTTTTGGACACAGTGCTTATTGTGTTTAACCACGTTTATTAAATATGCGTAGTGATTTGTCTGGCCGGTCACACACGGCACATGCTTATCCTCTCTTGGGGTTGTATTGATGTGTATGTAACGCGTTAGGCGTTTAAATCGATTTGTTGCAGGTGACGCACCACCTTGGCACAGTATATGACCTGCTTTTCAGTGATGTGTGCTTATTTTTCAGAAAAAATAAATACCCATTCGATATAAATACACGTGAAACAACATTTATTTTGGCTCCCAGTCAATGACGCGACCGTTACATCATAACAATGATGGCTTCCCATTGCACATTTGAACGACTGTTGTGAATACAATCGATTTGAAATTTACAAATGACACATTTCAAGCCTTAATAAGCTGTTTCAAGTAATCTCAATATGCCAGGGGGGGTCTTTTATAGTATGAGACGGAATAATATGAATTTTAAGTTCATGTTTCAGTTCAAAAGTGTCTTATCTTAATTCCTCCCATTCACTACCCATGATTAAGCGAAATTTGTATCTTTGGCGAAACCACAGTGCATTAATAAGCACCATATCCTGCTTGTAAGCTCGTTAACGCGAACTACCCATCCATTAATAACAATTTTTACATTGCTTAAAATGTACCAAGTAATAAAGGCGTCTTGTAGTTAATTTGGTTTTAACCATTTAGTTATTAATTGCTCGAGCAAGTGAACCAAGGAATTAAACGGCTGATTTAATTAATTCCGTTCGGCCTTGGGGTAATCAGCTTTGGCCTTGTTAAGTTTACTGAGTTACATGGGCACTCATGCCCTGTTGTTGGTGGGTGCCAACAAAATAAATACATGCACAAAACTGAAATAAAGTCTGCAACTGATGGGGCTCTTCAGAAACAGGCAATTTTCAACGCATCATCAGGGACAATATCTACCGAAGCCACTTACTTACAAAATCTCCAGACCGTGTAATGTGTAACATGCGAGTGGCCACAGATGGGGAAAAAGGCATTGTCATTCAACATTACACCGCCCTTAAAATGCGATACATCTGACCGTCTCCAAGCAGGCCCCAAAGTTATGGTACAAATCTTCTGGCTAACGGAGGCAGAGCATGCCTGGTTAAACACACGGCTACTGCCAAAGAGATATTTGAAATGCCGCGCGCGCACGCTTCATTTTTTGCTTGACGTGAGCCCAAACTCTAATGTGTTTTCCCTAACAATGTATTGGAATTTTTTCTTCTTGTATAAATGATGTGTAAAAGTGGATTTTGTATTAGATGGTATTACCTGATCACACTTTGTAAGAAACACATTGTGTCTTGACGAGCTCTTGCCTAAATCTAAATAAGGATTTTCATTCATTCTTAATTTGTTTAAGCATTTGTTGAAATAGCAAAGCCTGGGTTTCTTTAAATGAGTGGCTAAATGTACAAAGGCCATTAATATTGCTTTTAAGTCATCACAAGTCACTATTTATGCAAGAGCCATCGTTCCATGTGAACACAAACATTACAGAAAGCAAAGTTGTTTCAAGCAATTGACGCTCGTTTTAACTTGCTGAGCTAATGGATAACTTTTAGACGCATACGATGAGTTGAAACGATTGCTGAGTTTCCGTGGAGTCAGCAGTCTAATTCCCACATCTACCTTTCAGAGCATTTGCAGTGTATCATGCCAATTACTCATCGCCATCCATGTTCGATCCACAGCTGAATTCAAGCCTCTTCCAGCTGCCGTCACCACCACCCACTACCTATGATGTAACAACTACTCAGACCCGTGCCAATTACTACAAAGGGAATATTCAACACCCTATGACATCAGCAGGCCCTTGTATACTACTGGGTGCTTAAAAAAATGCTAACACTTCTGAGAATTTGCAACAATACCATAGGAAATATGCCTCCGAGCTCTGAAGACCAACTGGAGAAGATTCCAGGCATGTGTTGACAATTATGGCGAACGAGTGGAGACTCTTTGACTTTTTGAAGCTATTAACATGAATTTGTTATCATGTTACAGCGTATTATCCGTTCTCTAACCGTTAAAAACAATAGTCCCATGTAAGTGTTAACATTTTTTAAAGCATCCTGTATATTATACCGATCGATAACAAGCTAATTATTCTCCAATATTTTATTCTCTCCAAAATTACTAAAATAACGGCTGTCCTTCGTAAATTGTGGGTTGCAGGTCCCACATTTCATTAAAAAAAGTTAATAATCTCATAGATTAGTCGAATATTAATTAACTCCATAAATTATTGTAATGGTATAAATAGGAATGCATGACTGTTTGAAATAAAATTGGAAAATACATAAACATGCCGTGTTATTGTCAATCTAAACTCCAATGTATTCTTGATAATCTGTTCCTTATTCCGGTTGACTTTTCAAATATCTGGTTTATGCATCATATTTACAAACATAACACAATAAAAAAACTAAAATTTCATTCGCTGAATAACATTGTAGAATATTAATTTCTGCCAGGGAACCATACGACACAAATGAATAATTAAAATGTTTTGCAAATATATGTCAGGAAAAAAATGTGGAGGGTTGGCCTAACTGCATTTTCTATGCATAATGAAGAGGATTATGATGAGCCAAGCCTTCAATTGCTTTACCGCAATACATTACAATGGTTGTGGCCTGACAGCTAAGCTATTGGCTCAATGCCAGCATCTATTACAGCAGCATAAAGCCTTACTCGTGATTAATACGGCCAGCATAACAGGTATTGCAATACGGGTTTGCAGCACGCGATAACTAAAAATATCAAGAATACTACTACTACCCCCAATTAAAACAAAATACAAAAAAGTCTTGTTACATGAGCAAAAGTTTATTCATAATTGTAAGACAAAACTCTAAAAAGACACGGGTTATACAATAACATATTACAATTACAGCTTCCCAAATGCAGTGGCTTTTCTGAACTGTAGCCAGGGTCTGTGTGGTCTTTCTTTGCGTACTCTATTTCAGGCAGGTTTTCCACATAGCTTAGTATACCTGAACGCCACTTTGGCCATTCAAAACGCATCTGCTCATTAGCTAGGCTACATAATAATCATGCATCTGGCTGCTTTAGTCGGCAAGATCCCACCTCCACTCTGGGCAAGGTTACGTTTGAGACACCGCGTGTGAAAACACGCATTGGCACAACCTTTTTGCAATAAATTTAACTTTCAAAAAAGATCGCCATGCGATTCCTCTTTGCATAAATGTTGGCGATTATCAAATTACAAAATAAGTTTTAAGTTAATTTTGTTTAACCAGGTAAGAACTCAAGCAGACTGGGGTATTTATCTGTCAGTAGCGGGCGACGATCGCTGCTTTGTATAATCCCAATGGTAGTCTGTGAAGCAGAACATGGAAAATTGCCTCTTTATTGAACCAGAAGTACTGAGCCAGGGCTGACCACCGGATTCGAACCGTGCACCTCTGCAACGAGCGGCGAGCGTGCCACCGCTTGGCTATCACACACCACCCTGTGAAATGATGACCTCGTGTAGACACCATCTCACAGGGGAGATGCGAGAGACGCACGCAGAGACACCAGCGCGCAGCTGGGATAACGCCATCCGACACCTGACACACACCGTGTGTCCCGTCTGCAGCAGAGTGTGCGGCTGTCGCATCGGCCTCCACAGCCACACGAAGTGGCACGAGCGCCAAAAGCTCTGACCCATCCCTACCTCCAACCCCACCATCCACAAGAGGAGCAACGGTCATCATCGATTTCGATGGACAGCCAAGAGGACTCTGCACAACACGGAGAACCTGAGTTCGATTCCTGGCCGAGACCAAGATCAGTTGGCGAGTGATGTCTGCACCCGGTCCAGAGTGGTCCTCTTCGCTCGTCCACGTCGATTCGAGCGACGCCTACGACTCTGCGCGTTGTGCACTGACGAAGGGCCGATACGAATTTAATGGAGGAAGAATTGAGCAACTTCGAGCGAAGGGATTGCCAATGGGAATGTATTATAGACAAGTAAGCAGTCTTTTCGTTCAGACGCTGTCTCCCCGACAGATCTGGTCTTCACCTGAGGACGGCTGCTTGCGTTGTGGCTGAAACGTCATGATAATTATTTTATTATGTTTTATTTTTATGATTGTATTACTTCCCTTCTACGTGACTTTACCGAAAGAACCAAGAAGAAGTAAGCAGTCGTAAATAAGAAAGGTAGAAGTCAAAGGTAAAGGCGCAGCTCTGCCGTTTTTGTTATCTATCGTATACATCTATTGTTTTTAATATATAACAGCACCTTTTTCCAGGCCGCTTGACAATAAGTACACAACTGTACATACGATGATAGCGGTTGAAATAAGATGGCGGGTTGTTATTCAAAGCGGCGGTGTAGTTATGGCGACAGGAGAACAGGCGCGAGTGGTTAGGGAGGGATTGTTGTCGGGGTGGTTAGGGGGTACGGGGAAGCACCTCCGATTAGGACCGTTGGCTATGTACGGTGCATAAGAGGTTCAACATTGATATGATAGGGGTTGGGGGTTAAGCCTAGTCGTAGCTGGGAAGGCGGGGGCATGGAGTAGCAGCAAGAGGGGCTGCGGAGACGAGATGGGTTTTTTAGGGAGAGGCAGACGCTGCTGGCCAAAGGGCCTCCAATAAAGGCGACAATCTGAGAACCCCTGGAGAGGGTGTTTTGGTCTACTCCTCCAAGCTGCCCAAATATCTCAAGAGGCAGTGGGAGTACCCACGTTTTACCCCCCACCCCACCACCACCACACACGACCTGCTGCTGATCGACTAACTGCGGTTGTGATCATTATTTACACTTCTGGGTGGAGAGAGGCGAGAGGTTTTAAGAAAGCTGCCCCAGTGTCTCAGCCGTTATGCGGGGGGCGATCGAACCGGCGACTTCTGTACCTCAAGTTCAGTTTGATGCCCGGTTACGATCATGTCAGCATCCCTACCAGAGAGGTAGTAGTAGGAGTAGTTGATGATTTCATCGAGAAATCGCGTTTCTTTCACAAGGGCCGACCCTGGGTCAACAGGCGACGATGACCTGTGCAGTGCAGGACGAGCAGAGGGCGAGCAAAAGTGATGGTGCAACGACGGGAGGAGGAGAGGGGAGACGTGTTTACAAATAAATCAAACAACCAATGTCCAATATTGTGAAAGAGAAGCGGCCCGAATGATTCTGCGCAGAGGGCCGACGCATCGATGCTCGGCCGCGTGGAAAATAACGTCGGCTACTTTCTCCCTGGTGCATTTTCCAGTGCACTTAGCACATATTCTTAGTTCTTTCGGTAAAGTCACGTAGGTAAAAAATGAAATCAAA
>CM025621.2:10235674-10248973 GCA_014621495.2 Entosphenus tridentatus | reverse complement strand
CCGATGACGGAGACTTGTGTTGCCTCCGAAACGTCGTGATTTTTATTTTATTAATTTTGATTTCATTTTTTACCTACGTGACTTTACCGAAAGAACTAAAAATATGAATCCTTGCAGTCACGAAAGCTTCAAATCTACACTTAGCACATGCCAGCGAGCGAGCGCCGGCTCTTCACGACGCCACTGAGAAGTCGTTGTGCTGCTGCTTCGATGCCCGACAGCTCCACCCCCGAGCGCCGGGCAGGTTCACGCCGAGCGCGGGGGAGTCCACGAGCTTTCGACGCCCACCCGCCTCGCCTGAATCTATACGGGCAGGGCATTAAACTCCCACGAGGCTTGACAGCCCCTGTAAATATAATGATCCCCGAAGTACAATGCCTCGCCAGAGTGCCGCTTGGGGAAAAAAAAAACAACACGCGCCGGATCTGAACGCATTTCGAGACTTTTCGTGGAGAGACTGCGCCGAAAATGCAGTGAGAGTTTTTATCACAAAAGAGCGCTTAAACACACAAAAGTCAAAGTGACTTCCCGCTTATGTGAGCAATAAAGGCTATGCTCCTCTCCTCGTTAAAGCACCGAGCCAGTGGTTACACATTTACATGCCAATGGCGGTGCCGAATCTATCCGTGGACCAACCAATGTTGGCTTTCCTGTTCAGTGTGTCATCATTCAATCGACCACCGAGGGATGATGAGCCAAGTCAACTCTCAAACAGGATATGAGCTTGCAATCTTCCAATTTGTGAGCCACTCGTTCCTACCACTGAGTCACACCGACATAACGGTGCGCAATATTTAATAAACTGTCCTCCTCTAATCACACTGGCACGATCAATGGGGTGATTTTTTTTTCTCCCAGACAACATGCAAATGAAGAGAGGATTTAATGAATTGAAAGGTTTTTTTTGGCTGTTGCTTAATAGCCTGAAGCTGAATTTCGCACGTCTGTGGTGACTGCATAGCACAGCCTAAGTCTGGCAATTAGCATCCGTTTCACTCTCGACTAAAACTCAAGGTGAAATGTAGAGGAATGAACGCGCAGCTGCATGCAAAATGTTACCCAACGGCATTGGTTCTCCCAAACAAATTAAGTCAACTGCAGTGGGGAGAAAAAGCCCTTGAAAAATGGAAATAAAATTTAGCTTAATTGGTTGCAATGTCTGGTCCACAGAAACATCGTGGCTTTTCCAAGTAAATAAAAAAAATGATAATTGGTGAAACGGGATAAATCAAGTATATTTGTACATGTATTTATTGCTCCATGCATGGCAGTTAAACACAAATGTGTAAGGTTAAAGGCCCATTTAATGAGCATACGCTTAACTTTTCTGGTAATTACGATAAGACGATTGTGTTAAACCTTTCAGTGCAGCCCTACCAAGCGGGAATCATGGAGGGAATAAAAGTGAACCTTTCGCATACAATATGAATCTCTTCACACATGAAGACAAATAACCCCTGTATAGCCTTAACAGACTGTTGGGCCCAGTGCTGTTAGCGAACACCTATGAAGGCCAGCACGGCACACGAAGGGGTGGGTGGCCAGCACCACGTCCTGCCGCCTTTATCTCCATAATGGCGATGTTTACACACCATACCAGGTAATCATTTGGGGCTGAGTCGACCTCGGGGAGGCTCGGGACCCATTCAGATAATCATCACTGGTGTTGGCCGTGAGCAGGAATCGAACTCGGGCCTCCAGGTTCATAGCACAGAGAGCGAAATGCGACAATCCTGCTCCCCACTACCACCACACACAAACAGCCACTCACTTGCTCACTCACATAAATGAGAGTTATGCTGAGTTTGTGCATTAAAATGAGCATCTGTTCATTCCCCATTACAGTTATATAAGCAATTTGCAATTACACACTTTTTTTTGCTGGTAACCGATAACATTGCACTTTAAAATATCTGTCATGCCTGAAATAAAAGTGTCCTGCACAATTTCTGGAAGCAATTTCAATGTTGGTGAATTGTATTATTATGATTATTATTGGTGAATTATGACCTGGAAACAGAGGCATCCGGGCAAAATGGACTGATTTTGTCCTCCAAGTCAGACAACAACAACAACAATCGCCATTCCAAAATGATCGTGAAGTTGATGGGCAAATAGGAGAGGCCGTTGACAAGGTTACGCATTTTCAATTGTGCCCTTGTCACGTCAAGACCGAGACACACAGTGCTCACACCGCCGCAGTCGTTCACTCTGCAGCGCGTGATTTGGCAGTTTTCTTGCCGGCAACAGCATTTGCCTGCGTCGCACTCAGCCACCGTCACGACCACCATGCAAAAATAACATTGACCGTTTTGTGTCATCCACAAGCCGCCAAGACGCTCAGGAGGCTGATGGGAGAATCCTTCCCATTTCCTCGTGCTATTCACGGCCAACTGTGGGACCCTGGATTCGATCGGAGCCCCACTTAGGGCTTACGGCAACTCAGTCAGGCTGTGATGTGTATCACTGTGCGGCACACTTGACTGCTCAACCCTTTCCCCAGCGGACATTAGGCCACGGCACAAAACCATAAACAAATTGTGGTACTGAAATGTCATTGCGTATCGTCGACAGTAGAAGACTTATAGAGTACAAAAAAAAACTATGGCTGAGCAGAGCTGAAACATGCGTTGGCCTGACAGAGAGTGCTTTCTGAAAGCAAGACAGTTCACACAAACCAATAATTTAAAAGGATCTCTGGTGCCGACATGGCCAAGCGGAAGCGGCTTTGCTGCTTGTTGCAAAAGGTTCGCGGTTTGAGCCCAGAGGCTGTCTTGGTTAATACTGTGGGTGCATTAACCATAAAATATTCACCATCTGCTTTGCATTGTATGTTAAAGATCTTGTGACCGCAAGAGAAAAATGGTAGGCAATGTATGCCAGCATCATGATTAAAATTTGCTCATTTAAAATATTACCAATAAATTACTTTGCTAAATCTGAAATCAACATTGTCCCCTATAGCTCCCTTACTGGAAGACTATACCTGTCTGTGAAACATAATGCCTTTGTGACAACCTTGAACTATACGAGTGGTGCAAATGCAAAACGCATGGACTGGGAATGAGGATGGATAGGTGAACAGAAGACACACACACTATGCGGTCAACAATCACACACAATGGGAGGTCATAATGCACATTCTGGAGCATAGATGACTCACACTATGGGGGAGAAAAGGACAGCGTAGCTCTTCAAATGTCACCCGCGGAATGGCAGCAATTAGAAGAATAACAAAAAATAGTCCATAAAAGTACGCATGCTGCTCTCTCACCTGAAGACGACTGCTTGTTGCGATCGAAACGTCGTGATGTTTTTTTCTTTCTACGTGGCTTTACCGAAAGACCCATAGGATACGCTACTGTGGAATAGTGTCAAATTAACTGTCTGCAATAAGTTATACAATATCTGACAACAACAAAAAACACTGCACGCTATAGATACTTGGCGTCTATGCGTAACCCACTGTGGAATACACTTTTGAATTGAAGCCACACTCACCAATTTGAAATTTTGTTGGAATATGCTTTTTTGTTATTTCCCACGTGACTAGCACATCAGTTCCCAACATGTCGTCAGGTACCAAAATATTGGCGCCTTGAGACTG
The DNA here is from genome assembly GCA_014621495.2 of Entosphenus tridentatus. Lineage (NCBI taxonomy): Eukaryota > Metazoa > Chordata > Hyperoartia > Petromyzontiformes > Petromyzontidae > Entosphenus > Entosphenus tridentatus. The sequence continues at coordinate 10,245,366 of CM025621.2, read as the reverse complement.
TTTTGTATGAAATGTTGCCTTATGAGTCCACATTATTCTTTTTTTATATGTACGCTGCTTTTAGATGGTTATGATTCCGGCAGTTAGAAAGACCAATCTCAGAGGCACATTCTCAGAGGTGGAAACTTGATGAAGGAAGTTCGTGATGACATGACAATAAATGTCAAAGATCGGTGAGCCTAGAGGGAGTTTGAGCTAAACGACCTGCCATTGTTTTAGCAGAATCATCATCATCATCACAGTCCACGGGCAGAGAGCCTGCAGGTGTCCGCTACATTTTTCGTCATTTGTTTCCACTTTATTCTGTCTCGCAGTAGACAAAAAATACTAAAAAGGATGATTCACACATTTTTTTCAGATGTTGAATTACTTTGTTTTCATTACATTTCTAAAAGGTGTGATGTTTTTTTTTTAAACACAATATTTATTCATGAAGTCCACATCGCTCTGCTCGATTTGTGAGCACCTTTATGAGGGCCGACACATCGCAAAGGGTGGCGCTTCGGGCAATGACACACCCTCAAACACCTTTGATTGCCTCAGTTCGGATGCTGACCTCGCCACAACCCTCGGGGTGCCCCAGGCGAGGTAAAAAACCCAGTGGACCAACAGCTGATGGTTTGAATCATATATCGGTTGCTGGGATCGCAAGTAGATGTTCCATAAATTATGCCATCGCTTGGTCATCGTCGCTTTTTTGTCGAAGTGCGTGTACACGTACCGACATTGACATCTATCTCTCCTAATGTAATAATGAAAAGACATTTGACAAATATTTATTCATTTTCTTTAACCTCGTGTGCAAGTGCTTGGTGAGGGGGTGGCAGTGCAGCGGTTTAGTGCGCAGCGGTACGAAACCGGCCACCTGGGTTCGATTGCGTGCTCGCTAACAGCACTTGCTCCAACAGTCTGTAGACAGCTACGTGGGGGACCTTTGTCTTTGGTAGATTGTCACATTGAAAAATTGTGAGAGAGGGCAATCGCTTGGGAAGACGCTGATCCAGCAGTGGATAGATCAAGGCTGATGAGGATTATTTTCCAACTGTTATAAATAAAGGGCATTTTCCAATATCTAAATAAAAAACACGCCAAGTTTAGAGCCAGTGATGTATTATTTATGGATGCAGCAGCCTTTAGACAACCGTGAATAATACAAATCACGTTTAGAGATTTTCATTACGCAAACATCGCAAAACTTAACGGAACTATTTACATTCGATTCATGAGCATTAGGCAGCCGAGCATTGTTAAGCTCTCCTTCCACGAGCAAACGGGATCGTCCGTATACCAAAGAAAATAGTCTCAAACCCGTAATGTTCGAGTTAAAGGGAACATCATTGGCTTTGTTTGACCAAAACAGATTTGTAAGGTGGTCTTGCTAAAAAAAGAAAAAAATTCTTCGTACAAAATGTATCGGCTGCTGCTGCTCTACTGGAGCCAATCCAGCTGCTAGCCAACAAGACAACTTGCATCGACACCGACATTCATCTACGGAGGCGCTCACGGGGAGAAAACAAATTCAAAAAACACAAGTTACACATTAAGTGCATTGAAGTGTGCATCATTTATATTTGGTAATGCAGTTGTAAAAACGCTGGAGCCAATCGCTCACAGTTTGCCTTTTAATTCGAAGCATCGATATATTTATTTACTTATTCTCTCCAGAATCGCAGCGGTGATATATTACAGATTTTAGATTACCGGATTTAGGCTGTGGACAGTGTCAGACCCCAGCCACCAATGACCTTCTTTCCCCGATTGCCAGATATCCATTGCTATTAGGGAGACAGATTATCTCCGTTTCATTTGTTCACGTGGGGATGCTAAAAGGGGGGGGGGCGAAATGGTTCAACTTATATATTTATTTACTTATTTCGAATGACAAATGATTTCTGGAATTGGTTCGCTCATTCACAGTGATGTGTATTCAATACATCGGGCATGCTACATTTTAAGTCAAAGCCCCTTCACCAATAATTTAAGAATGCGAGCACGAGGAAATAGATTTCAAATAGAGGAATGGTGGTGGGGGCAGTGGGAGGGGCAGTGGGGGAGGGGTCAAGTGGTCCTTTGATTGTGAGGCGTGGCCGCAGGTTTATATTAATGAGGTGAACTCTGCGTGACGATTGCAGGCTGGGGTCACGAGGTCATTGATATCAAGCTCATGTAAGAATTGCACTCCAGTGTTCACGCCAATCGATGTGTGTTTATTATATCTGTTATTGTTGTTGGGGGGGGGGGGAGATATTGGAGGCGACAGTGCCGTGGGTTATTACATATTTAAATAAGTTAATGGGCTGCACAAACATGCAATTTGTAAGGGTTGCGGTTAATTAATAGAAACGAGTAAAATACTACTTTTTATTAAGTGTTGTGCACTTTTTTTATTGGTGCTGCGCCATCATAAGATTTATCACGCAATTACAGTAATTGAAGTGTATGGATCACTTATCATGGTTGAGTTATGGCCTTCTGACAGAATCACTGCTTAAAAGATAGCCTGCTCCTGGGGCAGTGACCGGAGCACTGAACACGGCTTTATTTACACAAAGTCCCCCACCACACACTTGGATTACAAGTTAATTTCACAGGCCATTTCCCTGCTGAAGTTTACATCTTCGTCATCTCTTCCTTTGCTTTTCCTCGGTGCTCTGCCCAAGCTTTCTGTTCTCACTCGACCGCTTTGCAAGCGAAAATGTTCAAAGCGTTAATGCATCGGCTCCGTCGTTCTCCCGTCTGCAACATGAGATCGAGATGATTCAATACAAATGCAATTTTTTTGCATGAAAGCCTGTTGCTTTCAGGGGACTTACCCTTTAGAAAACCAGGCAGTTTGATCGAAGAGTCAGTCCCTTTTTCCCAATTTGGCCGTTGTGCGGTGCAGAATGTAACATTATTATCGCTAAAATTAAAGCTTCCGAGGACACATACATGGTGAAAAGCGTTATGGAATCCATGCACGTGCATTACTTTTTTTCCTTGATTTTCCCCCCAGCTCATTTACCACTCTTTCCGGCGGGTTATTTACGCTGTTTCAGAGCTGCCGTATTGTCCCTACAAATTGGTCTCCTTTGTTATCAAATTACAACCACTCTATGGTAATTCCGAGTATTTTTCTAAAAGCAGTCACAATTTATTCCTTAGATACCCCCATTAGTTCTAACTGGACTGTACAATGAGGTGAAATAGATTATTCGTTTGCCTGTTAAGGCTATATGGGGCATCTTTGTTTTTGTAGTGATGGCATAGTGGTGAGTGGCATTGTCGTGGTTAACGCACTGTTCTACACACCCGGCGACCCGAGTTCCATTCCGGCTCACGGCCAACAACCAGTGACGAATATCTGAACCGGTCCTGGGCCTCCCTTAGGTCGACTCAGCCTCAAATTAGTACCTAGTGCGGTGTGTAAACATCGCCACTGGGGAGACAAAGGCGTCTGGGCGCAGTCCTGGTCACCCACCCGCTCATGTATTGTGCTGACTTCGCCCCAGCAGTCTGTTACAGGGGGTCTTTGTCTTTGTACTTCAGGACCCGGATGACATTGTAAGACGTCGATAAACTACACATCTCATGTACTTGATACTTCATGTAGCTCATAATTTCAATCGGGAGGTTTTGTCACGTGAAACGATTTGCTACCACCAGCGATGTTCCATTAATTGCTACTGAAGAGATCTGTGTGTGTGGCTCTCTTGTGTCGTGCTCTAAGTGGGGGGGGGGGGGAGCAGCACATGGAGAAGTTTACAGTTCACTCGGCCCCGACCTACTGAGTCAAAAGCAAAAGTCTTGCACCAGAGAGATGCGATGATGACCTTACGAGAAGCAAGCGCATCGATATAAGTCCGGGTGTCGTGGCCGCGAAAACTCCGAAATCTTGGCCACGTTCAGTGACGCACTCATCGCTACACAACTGCCCCTCGACGATTCGAGGGGCAATCGTCACTCACTGGCGTGCCGACAAATTGGCGAGAGCGTGCCACGGCCCTGCCCTTTGCGCACGCGGCAGGAGGGAACGCACCTGGACATCTTTCACGATGAAAGAAACATCAATTCCGGGGTGGGAGGGTGGGATTATTTCCAACTTGATATTGTCTGTATCTTGCGCAGAAAAGTAAGAGGTGATACAAAAAGCGATCAAATGCGGGCCATCCGTGAATGTTGTTTGTATCTGGCGAGTGAGCAGTGCACCGTGGTGCGTTGCGAAAATATGAAATCTCCCAAGTGTATAAGTGTTATATTGCGGAATGCGCTCGTGAAGGATGCTTACCTTCCACAAGAACAAAACTTCCCAGCTCATTGCCCATGTCCGATATTGCCTCCAACGCTTTGTGTAAAGTTTCATTTCTACAGCGGAGAATATTAAACAACCGCCCCCACTCCTCCTCCTCCCCTATCCTCGTTTCGTGTATTTCATCGCAGACGCGCCGAGCTGTATTGTGGCAGTGAGAAGTCCGGGGGCGGTGATAAGAGGGGGGGGGAGCATCAGGTGAGGGGGTGTAGAGATATGTTCTGATGGTAGCAGGTTAATTTACAGCATCTTCCTACGACCACGCGCAGCCCAGGGGTGTTCGCTGTCGGCAGTGTGAAACGCATAAACGTAACGGACAGCCGATCGGGCCGTGCGCTGTTTGCTGCCGTGAATCTGTCTCGGGCATCAGTATGTGGGACGCAACACTAACAAATGTCGCTGGCAGCGGACCAATGGATTTTTATCAAAGAAAACTGCGGAGTGTCATCAATTGTGCTCAACGTGTTGTGCACGGGGCTTTTTTTTGTTTGTTAAAAGGGTGTTCTTGGCAATGGACTGCACTAGGCATCGGATAATAAATAACGTTCATGTGAAATTTTGCGACAATATAATTTGAATCTCATTCCTTTCAGCCCGCACGACAGGTTTAGCAGCGGCAGCGTCGTCGAGAGGGGGGGGGGTGAGCAGGTTGTTTGCCGGGGTTTGGATTACATAGCCTGTTAGTGCATTAAAGTTGAAGATTATGTTTAAGCAGGTGAGAATTCAAGAGACCAGGATAGTCTCATTTTTACGAGGAACTGCATTGTAGCGAGCTAGTTAACAGAGGCGCGTGATATTATGTCTGTGCTACAAAAATTCCCCGTTGTTGTCCTGCAGTAACAGTGTACTATGAAACAACGTGGGGCATTTCTTGGCAGTAGCAAAGTATAATAATAGGTCAGTTTAACACGTAGGCGTTCGCGACCAATATCATCCATAATATAAGTTTTTTGGGTTAGATCGCGTAAATATATAAATGTGTCGTTAAACCCGCCACCACCTGACACAGACAACTAGTAAGGGTTGACACGTAAACAAAACGTGCCAATTCGTCACTAGTACAGCTGTGCTGTTTAGCTGATTGTTCCACGTGTATCGCACGTTGTTCCACATGGTTGCTCCGCGTGTATTGCACGTTGTTCTACATGTACATGGTTGTTCCACATGGTTGTTCTGCGTGTGTTGCACGTTGTTCCACGCATTGTTGTTCCATATGGTTGTTCTGCGTGTATTGCACGTTGTTCTACATGTACATGGTTGTTCCACATGGTTGTTCTGCGTGTATTGCACGCATTGATGTCCAAGGACATGGGGTACAACATGCTGTAAAACACATCGCGGAGCTAATTACGGCCCAAGCAGAACAACTACACACGCGAGAGTGAAACATCCGCTAATTGGTAATTAAATAGTTGTGGAGCAACCAAATGTTTTAAGAGGTAATTTTGTCACGAAAGCCCGCAATGCCGATCTCATCAGCTCACAGCAACAGTGGATAAAATGGCAAAAGCCCAGCATCATTGCACTTTGACACTCGGGGGGTAGGTGGGGGCGGAGTGCAGACTGCAGAGAGCTCTAACTTTTCTATTAAGGTATTTACAGAGAAATGCCAGAGATAAAAAGTTAATGAGGTTGGGAAATCGGGATTTGCTAGCGGTGGCGCGGAGACTCAATTCGCTTGCTAAAGCACGCCCCTCTCCAGGCTGTGATGGATATAAACTGGAATCATATTTAACCCGCTGTCACCATGGTTACGTGAAGCCTGTAAGACAGCTGCGAGGCAAGAATCCATCTGATATCAGCTTTTATAAACACTTTTCCTTACACCGCCTGCCCTCTTAAATACATCCCACCATGCTTTATTTAGAGATTGAGGTTTTTTGTTAACTCTTGTTTATCAAATTTTGGGAGGGAAAAAAACTGAATATGTAGTGAACTTGTTTCTTTGATTAAAATTTCAAATACTCGCATTCCTTATTTGAAATGAAAAAAATCTGCGGTAGATAAAAAAAAATGTTGAAGTGAAAATCAGGAAAGTTAGGGACCAGAATTTAAGCGGCATATTTTATCAGGGCTAAAGATGGCCATCCAGGGAACATCATTACATGAGACGTAATCGGATTGTGAAAACTCATTAAACTTGTACGAATGTATTTTACAATCCTTTTGAAATGGACTGCATTGAATAGGCAGAACAAGCAAATGTGTTACTATCAGATAATGTTCTCCCAAAATCTGACAGTGATAAAAAAAAGGAACCAGAGCCATCTAATTCTTGAGTTTTCCTGATCCTCCACATGGAACATTGGTTAATGCAATCGTAATGCTGCAGTCGCTTAATCCAGCTACTAATCTTTGCTTTGTGGCCTCATGTAGCGTCTTAACAAGATACGCTGTTAAAATTCACAACAAACCCATCTGAGTGATGCACTGCTCTGGCTGTGGATTGTATTAAATACTCTGGCATCAAATTATATATTGTTTCGGTAATCGAAGGGACCAGCAATAATGATGTATGGGATTTAGAAAGGATTAAAAATATCAATATATTGAACACTCACAGCTCAACTTTTTAAAAAAAGTAATAATACATTTTTATTAAGAACAGCGTCAATAACAATAGGAATGCTTACAGGGCATGAGCAAGAAATTGTATGAGCCAAACGTTCCCGTGAGCTCGCTGAGAGGTTTTTATGAAAATGTATTCATATCTCTTTGGGTGTTCCTAGGTGTTATTAACGCACCTCGTGACTTTGTGTTATCGCACATAGATGTAGGATGCAATTGTTGGGTATGTCCAATAGATACAATGTTGTATGTATGTAGGTTGGAACTTTTTTCACACCGTACATAGCCAACCACGCGAATTTGAAGGTGCGGGAAAGATATTTCAAGACATTTGTCACTTGTAGTTACAGTTTTATTCCAATTGCTGTTTGGAAATATTGGCCGAAAAGTTGGCCCACAGTTCCATATTTACTGGGTACCACAGGACCGCACCTGAAATCTGTTCAAGTGACCTCTTATGCATGCTAAGGGGGTGCACTCTATGAAGAACAACCATTGGTCGAAACTTCACCTTGATTTTTGTTGTTGCGTTTTTGTTATTCGCGCTTGTGCACCACTGCCAATGCAGCATCACAAAAAATGTGTTCAATTGCGAAAGTGATGCGATTTTATCCGAGCATTCCATAGAGCACCGTGGCTCCGACAGGAGCCTCGATTTTTACATTAAGAATAGTTCTATTTCAGGACTACCTAGGGGTTCAGCTTCTTGGGGCAGTTGTGCCACAAGTATTGGACACACCGATACGAAAAAAACACAAGAGCAACAGTGCAGCCACTGACACAAAATGCATTGGCAGCCCACTCTCAATTCAATCGCATGACCACTCAATTTGTGGAACCTGTACAAACACCACAATACTTTAAATTTGCTAGAATCATAGACTTCCGGCTGTCACGTGTGGTGTTGTAGCTTGCAGTGCGTGGTGGCATTGGCTCCAAACTTTAATTCACACCTCACCTGTCAATTCGCGGCATTTACATTGCAGCCCTTTGTAAAGCCATTGCTTAATGAAGGCCTCCCCCATGTCGGGTCAGTCATGGGAGGTGTTTGACCAAACTTAACCACGCTGGTCGGTGAGGGTTGGTGAAGGGCGGACACGGGAATAATCCAGATATCACTTGGTCACTGATGTTTGCCGTGGCTGGTAAAATCACATTAGAAATTGAACTGGAGCGTAAGGATCATGCTAAATAATACGGTTCCTTATTGCTGTGTACTCCAAGTCCCATGGTGGGAAAACCAAGAGTAGTCGGCTGCTCGGCTAACGATGGACAGTAATGCCACTTAGAGGTGAGGGGGTTCTCACGCGGTGTAAAATCAACATCTGTGAGCGGGTTTATATTATCGAGCAGTGGTTACCAAACTTCTGCTTGTGGTCTAGCCAATAAAAACCCCAATCAACTGTCTGTCTAAACGCTTGGACAACCGAATTGTTTACTTCTTCACTAAATTGTACCAATTTTATATGCCCACAGAGGGATGATGGGCCGAGTCAACTCCCAGCCAGGATTTAGAATTTGTAACTTTCCGATAGAGAATCACACGCTCTACCATTGAGCCAAACCGAAAGTAAAGATAATAGTACTGTAATTGAACATTTACATTTTATTCCAATTGCACGTATACAACACCCATGATATGTAGCTAGCACATATAATTCAAATAAAATAATTCAAATGCAACTCTGTAATATTGCGTGACCTCACGCGACCAGCACCATCACGTGATTTATACCACGTGCCCTCGAGACCACCACCACCCTTATGCCCCTAGGGGCACGCGCACTGCATGCTGGGAGCCACTGCTGTAGACGAATGCCCACGAGTGGCAGCAGGGCCAACAAATAATTCACGTAATGCGTATTGCATTATTCCTCCTGAGTCTAATCTAGACCCAAGGCCCAAGAGATGCTAAGCACAAAACACTGGTAGAAATTTTCATACGATGAGGCACTTTGTTAAGCTATCAGTGCGCTTTACCTAGTAAAGTATAAAAAAAGTTTATTTTTACGTGTTATTAGTAATTTTCTTAACTTTCCATGTACTTTGGATGCCTATCGTGTTTTTATATTGTCTGTTGTAACTTTCTGACCCGCCCCTACTGGGTATCTGAATAAGAGCTTAATAGCTCACCGGATTCCACCAGTATGAATAAAGATTCTGATTCTTAAGATGTGGGTTTTATGCCATGAACGACACCGGAATGAGGATGCTTTAAAAACTCGTGTAGACAGAATAGATCACAGCAGGTGATGATTTAGAAGTCATCCATATTGTTAACGGCCTACATTTCCACCAATTATGCCCATTTACACAACAAAAACGTTGCAATTTCAAAATGCCCATGTGTTTCCTCTTTTTGCGAGAAAATACACGACTCAGCACGCACCACCGCACCAATTCCATTTACGTCCAATTAAACTGCGGGCAGTCGATTAGCGTTCAATTAAACTTTATTAGAATGGAGGTTGCAACCAACCATACTATTGTTTACATTCCGCGGCTATTACAATCATACCCACTGGGGGGTAAAACACATTACGATGATCGTGAAACGGCGACGTTGTTAAATCTTTGTGTTCACTGACGATGATTTTCACGTGAGTGCCTTGTGTCTTGTGGACTCTAATCTAAAGAGGTGGCGGCAGATGAACAATGTGCGGTCTATTTTTATTATTATTTTACACGCTTTTATTTAACTCACTTCGTCTGTTGTATCCTCAAAAAAGAAATGTTGTAACTAAATTTGTACACACTTCCCAATTTGCTATCGACTGCAAAGTTCGTATAGGTATGTCATACTGATGACAACACGATATTATTTTATTATATTATT
>CM025621.2:10201879-10235664 GCA_014621495.2 Entosphenus tridentatus | reverse complement strand
ACGTGACTTTACCGAAAGAACCAAGAAGATGAATTCCTGCAGTCACGAAAGCTTTAAATCGAAATTTAACACGATATTCTATCATAAAAAATCCAAAACATTTTAAAACTTTTTACACGCTTTATTTAACTTATTGTATGTGTTGTATCCAAAAATCTTGTAACTCAATTTCAACCGTATTCCAAATGTCGTATCGACTGCAAACTTGGTATAGGTATGTCATACTGATGACAATACAATATTCTATCATTGAAAATAAAAAATACAAAAATTATAACGATCTTTTTTACGGCTCTTAATTGTCGACGCTCAACTCAGGTTGGCTGTAAATCACCACGTGGTCCCTTACGTCACGGCAAGCCACGGGGAGCCACGCCGATGGGAGGGGGATGTGGAAGGAGGGGAGGGGCGATGGGGGAAGGGGGCAGGGCAGCTCGGACAGGACATTTCATTAAAGCGTGTTTAAAAAAAAAAGTATTTTTAAATATTTTATTTATTACACGTCACACAGCAGTGCTGCCCATTTACAACTTTTGCGTAACTTGCTTACCTTTATTATATATTTTGCACTATCGGTTTTTGTATTGTTTGTTGTTGTAATTTTTTGACCCGCCCCAACGGGACATCTATGAAGTAGAGCTTCATAGCTCATCGGATTCCTCCAGTCTCAATAAAGATTCTGAAACTTCATAAAACACATATTACTTCTTTCTGGGGAGTTGAGCGGTGGCAGGGTGGTTGAGCACTACTGCGCTAAAAACCCAGTAACCTGAGTTCAATTCCAGGACATGGCTGACATCAGTGGGCAAGTGCTGTTAGATCAAGCGCTGCCCTACCCTCCAGACTTTCAGCAACCCGCATTGACAAGTATGGCCTTTTTTAATTCGTGGATTGACAAAATGATAAACATTTACTGCTACCTTAAGATAAGCAATTGACATTGGAGTCATGAAAGTGATGTGTACGCCGCTTGTGGCTGCGTTCATTGGCCCATTTTTGCTGACAGCTTTTACTTTTTCACTTTTCTAATTATGTTCTATTGAACAACGTGATGCCGCTCTATCAAACAATGAATAAGGAACCTGATTGGGCGTATAGGCTGTTCTCAAGGCACAGCACTTTTCCTTCTCGGCTCAAGCATTATTGGATTCACATGTATTCATCTCAGCCATTATACAAGGGGTAATTCAAACTCGTTTGCCCTGACAATGAGGGGATGATCGTTTGACAGGGAAATTTGGCATAGACGTTCGGCCTTTACGAAGTGGTTTCCAGCAAATTTCCCAGCAGTGCATGAGATTCCTAGTATCGTGTATTTTGCCCTTCTTTCGCACTGTACGTAACCAACTGTGATAATCTGAAGTGCCGGGAAAAAACAACAAAATAAACACAGAAAGCAGTTGTAAAGAAATGAGGTTTCAACCTAGATTTAAAAGTGCATAGCTCCAGTGGCTTCCTAATATCAGAAGGAAGAACGTTCCAGACGGCCGCAGAACTGCATCTGCAAGCGCGCGATGCGGTGGCCGTCTTTGTTCGATGGTTGAAAATAAAGTAATGTGTTTTGTTTATTGTGAAATTAGGATAAGGCCCACTCATGGGTCTCCCCCTCTATACATCTGCGGCCCTTTTTGTTGTCAACCCACTGCGGCATGGTGCTGCTCATCGCGAAGCTGCCTTCCCGATTGCCTCTGGTTCCTCACGCCCCCGAGTTGTTATCTCCCTACGAGAGCAAGCGAATACTGTGTGAAGGCGCATCACAAGTTAAAATTATTATGATACTGGTGTTTTTTTCCATCACGTTTGTATGTTGAACTTATTTCACACCATACATAGCCGACCGTGCTCATTGGAGGTGCGGGGGAAGAATAACAAAACTAAACACAAAAAGCAGCTCTCAAGACATCACTGTATGGGTTGTGAGGCTTATTTAACCATACTTCAATGCTGGTTGGTAAAAAAAAAACTCTTACCTGTGTTAGCGACTCACCGCACACATTCTGTGCCTGTTATAAATGTAACTTATTTTTTTATTATTCAGCAGAAGAGTACAACAATGCTGCACTGTCTCGTCATTGCTAACTTGTATCACCGTTGCCTTATCAGACCCTTGTTTGTGCAGTGGTCACCAATCCAACGACTCCTCAGGCTTTGCTTCCGAGCTCTGAAGGGATTTAGTGGATTCTGAGTGGATTGAGGATTAATGACCGAAGCTCGCTCTAAGGCGTAGATGCGACGCTTTTAATTTCCTGTTCATACTTCCGAAATAGAATGACATACAATTTGCAAGTTTTAGCGTCATGTGACCATTCCTTCACGCTTAGGGGAAAAGTGACTTTGAGTCCCATTGGAAGCGATGATAATCCATATAAACACTCTCAAAAACTGCACGAACTCTTTGAGGAACTTAAGTCTGTCGCATTTTTCATGTGACACAATTTTCATGAATGAGGAAACTGTTCTTGAATCCTGGTCAACTGACTGTAATCAGAATATCACAAAGACAAATGGTCCTTTATAACTAAAACCACATTCAGTTCAAGTGAATATAACATCAACTTTATATATTAAAAAAAAGATATAATATATAATACCCGAATATATACGAATAGAAATGACGAGGTTTTAAACATCAAATCCTCAGGCTTCCAGAAAATTGCACAAAAGCATACTATTATTGGCACTTCTCCAGATCTGCGTAATGTCCCATGAGATCAAAGCCTTCACTTTTCAGAGAACACGGACAACTACACAGCAGATTGGGCGACCCTCTGTGCACATCCACGCACGTCTCATAGGTTCAGTGTGCCAAGTGGCCACGCAAAACACAACTAGCTCTGCTTACTACGACTGAACATTCTGCCCGCTTGCACACGTGGAGAGCGGTAGTGTAGCGGTTAGTGCGCTGCACTACGAACCTGGTGACCCGAGTTCGATACCAGTGACGATCATCTGAACCGGTCCTGGGCATCCCCTAGGTCGACTCAGCCTAAAATGAGTACCTGGTGCGGTGTGTAGTAAATATCGCCATTAGGGAGACAAAGGCAGTCGGGCGTGGTGTTGGCCACCCACCCCCTCGTGTACCGTTCCGGCCTTCTTAGGTGCTCGCTAACAGGACTTGCCCCAGCCGTCTGTTCAGGATATACGGGGGATCTTTGTCTTTGTGTGTGCATACAGCAGACGGACGAAACGGTGTGGGGAGCGGTTTTGCACTGTTTAGTGAACTGGACTATGAACCCAGCAATCTGACGTCGATTCTCAGTCACGGCGACCATCAGTCAGGAGCGACTTTAGAAGCAATCCCGGACCCTCCTCCAAGTCGAGTTTGGCGCCACCATTTTAAAATTCTCAAGCGCACACTTGCACCGAAGTGGTATCGAATCACGTGCATTCTTTTGGTTGTGGCAAAACAAAAAAGTTATTTTCATGACGGTAGAAAAAAAGCTGTTAGCACAGTTTTTAATTAAGAAAAAATCCATAATTTATATTTTGGGATGAAAAATTGATGGCTGGTAGAAATGATCAAGTGGTGTGAGGAGGTGTGTAGCTTCACTACTCTTGACGTCCCTTTCTGCTCATGGCGTCTTTCCAGCGGGGGACATTACAATGCATACAGATTGAGGTGATTAAAGGCTTGCCACACCATGCTGTAAACTCCGATTGCGTGCAAAGTTATTTTTTCATGTCAACTTTTGTTAGTCTGCATGGACAAATTGTATTTTTTTGTTGTTGAAAAAACATGCATATGTATGCTACATTTTGCGAGCATATGCGAGTGGTAACATTTGCCAGGGCGCACACAAATGCAAATCTTTTCTCGCCCATGGGCACAAATGCAAATGTATATGCCCCCGCCCCATAGAATTTATGTCTGTTGAATAGGACCCCTCATAGATATTATAATTTGACTATTTATGCACCATACCTTATGCAGGAATAGCAGTAGGCAGTTGCTCTAGCAAGCTAAAGAGAAGTATCGGATTTTCTCAATTGGGGGAGATCTTAATTTCTCAAGAGATCCACCCCCCACCCCCCTAAACATTCTGACACCATAAATTACCAATCCCAGAGCAAACGCAATTAGTGATGTAATAATAGCAAAACTATCTGACAATGCATTACATATATTTACAGGAATAATGCCACACATCCAACGGTCATTAAACATTAATCCGTCAGCTTGATTATACGATCACAAATATAATTTGTGTGGGTGTTTTTTTTTCCCAACAGTGTCCTTCCTTATTCGTTGCGTAAAAACCACGATGGTAGATACATATTCATTTACATTAGCCATCTGGCAAGTGTGTTTCCACTTTGAATTTGTTTCGATCCAACATGTTGGTGAATAAAGTGTATGCTTACCGTTGAATAGGCAAGTCAAATATAAAAGGTTGGAATCATTAAAAACGAACGTATAAACAAGAAAGACCAGGGGACAATTGCGAAACACTTAATTTCCATTTGGCTACGTCGAAACAAAGGCCTTTTTTGGTCTCTTCAACAAAGTCAAACATTTAAGAAAAAGCCACAATTGTATACTTATAAGGTAGACTGATCCGTGGAAAATTTCCCAAGGGACCACACGATCAGAGACAGAGATGAGGTGTTTTCTAACCATTACTCTTTTTTTGGTCATCTAATCTTCTGCAAATGCATTAGCGGTTTTGCTACCAGAATTGGCCTGTTAAAGCGCATTACCTGCTTCATACATTGTCCTCAATTCCCTGACGGTACACTGGCGCGTAGGACGGTAGGTCCATTAGCATGGTTTACATTTAAAAATAATATTTATTTTATACTTATTTTAATTAAAATGTGTCATCTTTATGTTTTAGCTCAACATTTATCAAAAGGCAATGTTACATCGACCATCATATTTTATACGTTTGCCTTTAACGATATCGCCACAGAGACAGATCCGGCTTTTGTGTATAATAACCAATCTCATTGCTTTACAACACTGCAAACATCATTGAAATAAGTCAAGAGTGCAAGAAATTAACGTGGTAATTATTTTTTCTCTCAAAATAATTCGGAAAAAAAGATAATCGCAACGAAGCCTCATTGCAATATATAAACCAGCTTGTGTGAACATTGCTTAGGATTCGCGGTGGTACCGCATAGCTTGCCCATGTATTTTCGGCGGATAACTTGCTTCCTCAAGAAATCCGCAGCACGTGGTGCGGAACGTCAGACATCCACGCCGAACAACACGCGGAGAATCCGTAATACATAATACGCATCGGAGAGTTCTTTGTTTAACACGCAATCTTCCAATTTTGAACGTGTGACATATTTGTGTTAAACATACTTGAAGTGAAAAAGAGCTTTGTTAATGAAAACAGCGGCATGCTGTGTGGCCAACTAGGATGGGAAAAGAAAGAAAAACACATTCCTGGATGTTTGTTCCGGTTGAAATATGCAGGACTGTATATATACACACACAGCTATGAATAGAGCATTGACAGTCATTGCAATGTCGCATTTCTGCATTCAACAGAGAAATGCAATGGAAATGGAAACGTTCAGAGTAAAGCAGTTCTCCCAATAGTCGATTAGATTAGGTTAACGTACGGAGGTAAGCAGAGATAATCATCTTCTGCAGGGATGTTGTTCAGTACAGTATTCTATGTATGATTTATTTATCTTAATTGGTATTTGGCAATATAATAAATTGAAGGGCAGGTGACTGGAGGTGATTTAAATTGAGCTCACTTGCCCCTTATTCTAAATGCAGTTGTTCAAAATGCATGTCAGGATGATGATCAAAAACACACTGCGTACATACATGTGTGCATGCATTCACATGATGATTAAGTCCAAGGCCCCAATGCCATTCTTATTGGGAGCGAGAGAAACTCGTCTATGCTGGTTAGCATGGGGCAGTCAGTGTATGACACTGAGTGCATGCAGAATAATCTCTCTCGTAAACAATGTTTTGAGTCCATTTAGGATGGCATTACAAGGGTAATTTTTCCACAGGCATTTTGTGAATTGTTTTGACCTGAAAATGTTGAACATTCACTCCCTCCCCCACCCAGATGCATACTTGTCATCTCATGAAAGGGGATTAAATTGTTTATGTACACAAGACTCAGTTTCTGTAAACAAAAAAAACTTGCTCCGTCAACACAATGGCAATGACAGCCGGTATCGTGCTGAATTCTAAACAGCTTTAAACACCAATACAAGCGTGCCTCCTGAACTGTGACATGAAAACTGGAGCCTTGCTGTCAGCCATGACGTGGTATCCACAGCTTGCAAGCCTTGTCGTCTTTTCCGACACCTCTTCGCATTCAGAAACTCATTGACGAAAAGCGACGCGCTGTATGTAAACATTGGATGTTCTGTTTGCACTTAGTCACATATTCACTTTAAGATGTTTTTTCTTTATGTTTGCGTTTTTTGTTTGTTGCGGTTGCACCCGATTCAAGAGCCGAATGGCTCACAGGGCTATACCTAATAAATGAACTTGAATTTCGTTATGGAGCGATACACGGCGGAGCAGTGGTGCATTGGGTTAGCGCGCGCGGCACGATGCACCCGGCGACCTTAGTTCAATTCCTGGACAGAGCTAACATGAGTGGTGATTAATATCTGAACTGATCCGAACCGAAATTCCCAGCGTGGCAAAATGTGATCAACAACCACCATGATCACCACTGTGTGGGAGGCCTTCATCCCGCAGTAGATTGACAAAGGGCTGTACAGTATATTAGTAAATACATTGTTATAAAACTTGAAATGATTATTAGTTGTGCCAACCCTAATCAACCAACTGAGCAGCTGATATCGTATAGCAGGCAAAGTTATTTTATTTCAATGATTCAATGCAAAAACCAATACTGATATATTCATTAAGGACATCTCACTATCTCCAGGTGATTTGCTTGTCAGTTTCTACGTAGTATCTTTGTTTACCAAAGTTCCTGTTCCTGACACCATTGGCAATAATTGAAGATTTGGTCCAACAAGGACTGAATGCTGATGTGCCGACCCTGGTGAGACACTGCCTCACCAACACTTACTTAACCTGGAATGGAACATTCTACAAACAAGTTGAAGGTACCCCAATGGGTTCTCCCTTATCACCAGTTGTAGCCAATATTTTCATGGAAAAATTTGAGACAGATGCCATCCAGGCATCCACTCTACGTCTGTCCTTGTGGAAGAGGTACGTAGATGACACGCTCGTCATCTGGCCACATGGCCTGCCAGCTCTGGACCAATTCCTCAACCACATAAATTCCATACACCCAGCCATCAAATTCACCATGGAGGTGGAAAAGGATGGCAAGTTACCATTCATGGATGTTTTAATCGTAAAGAGACCAGATGGCTCAATGGGACACTCTGTGTACAGGGAAGCCTCTTCCATAAGGTTGGGCGTAAAGTGGCAGTCTGGATGGCGTCAGTCTCAAATTTCTCCATGAAAACGTTGGCTACAATCAGAGATAGGGGGGATCCCATTGGGGTGCCCTCAGTTTGTTTGTAGAAAGTTCCATGTCAAGTGAAGTATGTATTGGTAAAGCAGTGTCTCACCAAGGGGGGTACCTCAGTGTTCAGTCCTTGATGAACCAAGTCTTCAATTATTGCGATGGTGTCAGGTACAGGGACTTTGGTGAATAAGGAAACTACATCAAAACTGATAAGCAGGTCGTCTGTGGACAGGGAAATACCCTTGATTGTCGATAACAGGTGAGTAGAGTTTAGTACCGCAGAGGTGGTTTTTCCAGTGAAAGGACGCAGGATTTCAGACGAAAAATCGCTGTCCTTGGTGCTGACGTTAGGAAAAACCGCCACTTTTTTCAAATTTTCTTTCTGTGGATTTCACACCTGATGATGATTGCTTGTGTTGCAGTCGAAACGTCGTGAGAATTTTTATTGTTTTATATTTATGCTATTTTATTATTTCCCTTCTACGTGACTTTACCGAAAGAACCAATAATATGAATCCCTGCAGTCACGAAAGCTTTAAATCATATGTACATATTTATTTAAGCAAATGATGTTGAGCAATTGAATTACAATTCGAGCCATGCAAACCACTATTTTAAAATGTAATTGGCCAAACATCCCCAATATTGGATCTTCCTGTAAAAGTCTGACTCAGGGAGGCTATTCCTCGATAACTAATTCGTATTTCCGGAACAAAAAAATTCTACATTCATATAAAAACCTCAATACCATCCAGGAAACACATATCAATTGGAGGCTCATTTGGGAAAATATGTGAAATGGCTGAGTAATTTCCCAGTATTGGTATTAACTGCCAAATGCTCAATTAAGTATCAAAATATTATCATGAGGTCCCCCATGTAATCCAGAGACAATCATATAGACTGACATTGCTGGGATGATTATATTGTAAATATTATTGATCTTTTTGGAGGCAGTACAATGGGAAAACACTACTAACTGGTTGCAATGTGGATACATGAAATATGTTTTTTTTACAATCTGGAAGTTCTAAATTTGTAGGATTAATTAAGATAATAAAGTACCATAACCAGCAGTCAATGTTTGTCTTATGTAATTAATTGGTACTGTACCATGTTTCAATACTTTTTCCTTTAATAAATCCAAGCAAAAAAAAATCACAAATATATTAAAAGTTTAATTAGAAAAAATAATGGATATGTTTCAGGTGTCTTGTTTCTTTTGCAACACATACATCGTAAAGTTATAATCACCCATGCTCTTTCCACTGCTGTATGAAGGCTTCCCCCTCACCGTAAACCACTCCTCAAAGACCACGATACCACAATCCAACATGCTCCCACATTTTCGCTGATCTCTTCACTGCATTTCCACAGTGGTCATCCTCTCGGACACATTATATCCTGCGTCTGCCATTTCGGCATCAGTCTTACCCAACTGCCATCAATCTCTTCTGACTGCCATACATTTTTCATTGTATTCTAATTTTCCTACGTGACGAAACATAACTTGCAGAGGCTGAACTTCACTGCCTTGCTGGACGCTGTGACCTTGGACCCACGCGAGGCTGTGACAAGAATGGCCTGCGTGTCGTTTCGCGACTGCAGCAGCATCAGCAGCAGAGTGGCCAGTCAGGAGTGCAGCACTCCCTCGTTATTCGCGAGGGAGTGCTGCACTCCCTCGTTATTCGCGAGGGATATGTTCCGGAGATGCTCGTGAATAGCAAATGTGGATAATGATATTAGCCTACGGAAAACCTACCTTTGTTTTTCATGAATTACCTTAAATAAATACCTAAATAAGCTATTAAATGTAGATTTGACAGACTGATGACGGACGCTTGTGTTGCGCCCGAAACGTCGTGATTTAATTGAATTCATTTTGTTTTATAATTACGTGACTTTACCGAAAGAACCAAAGAGTAAGCTATTAAATACGTGGAAATTATGATAACAGAAAAAAATTGGTTATAATAAACATAAAGTAAATACATTATGAATATCAAAGTATTCAATAATAGTTTATAAATGAACTTACCTTAAATTATCATCACTTTCTCTCTCTCTCTCTCGATGCAGTCGTTCCAGATCAGAATCAGAAAATGCATTTCTACTGGAGGAATCCGATGAGATGTCCAGTAAGGGTGGGTCACCAAGTTACAACAACAAACAATAATACAACAACACTATAGTAGTACAAAGTTCAAGAAAGGTAAACAAATCACGCAACCACATCCAAATAAAACCAAACTATCCACATCTTACCAGGCAAAGCCCAATTAGGTATGATTTATTTTTCAAAAGCGAACTGGCCACAAATGATAGCTCAACAAAGTGGTCCAACTTGTGTAAATTAATTGCAGCCATATACTCCTAACACATATTTCTAAATGTGGAGGCAAAACCCGGAGGGACCGGAGAAAATATCCACGCGACCGCGGGGAAAACACGCCAACTCCAAATGGACAGGCGTCGGTGGTTCTGGATCGAACCCCCGACCTTCTGTATACGAGGCGAGGAAGATCACGTCGCACTACCGTGGCGCCCCTTAAATAAATAAAAATGAAAAAGTATATGAGTTCCAATTACATGATCAATTCACAAGCTACGGAAAGGCAGTAAAACAACAGCAAAATACAATCCCAGACCACAACCAAGACAACACACAATCCGTCAATAAAAAAATTGTACATTAAAATGTCACTCTCAATACATTGTTAAGGATTACATTTATAACTCACATCTTCAAACGTGGCCTTATCCAGCACTAATCTTCTGCTTGAGAATATTTTGAAGGAAGGTTTATGTTTTTTTTCGATTTAAAGCTTTCGTGACTGCAGGATTCACCTCCACTTTTTTCAAAAAAATCCTTGCTGTGGTTTTCACACCTGATGATGATTGCTTGTGTTGCAATCGAAACGTCGTGAGAATTGTATTGTTTTATTTGTATTATTTAATTTTTTCCCTTCTACGTGACTTTGCCGAAATAACCAATAATATAAAGATCTATTATGTTAAGATGCGGTTAGGAGAGAGCCAAAATCGCGTACAGCAAGTTCGTAAATAACGAGACTACTGTACAATACTCCTTTACGATGCATACAGTACCACTATCATCTTATGCACAGTTTTATAATTTACGTGAAGCGCGCTGCAATAAAGCGCTAAATTAATCTAGATGAGATAAGATCATCCCTGTCCTGCCCAAGACCACTTTTGTTAAGTCATGAAGATAACTCAGATTTGTATTCATTCTCTGAAACGTGCTCCTCTTCACGTGTCGCTGTGCACTTTTCAGCTCTTGATCTACATTCTTTGTGAGTCTATTTTCTCCCATCCATGCCACGGCAGGTAATATGCACCGATTGGAAACTCCTTTGGTATATAGTACATACATTTATTATATTGATTTGGTGATCCTGCGTTGGCAGTGGTGCACACAAGCACAATTAACCAAACAATGCCAATAACTGCCTACATTTTTTTTTTACAAATAAATCTGAAATATCTCCTATTTGTTTAAAAAGGCAGCGATCTTGCTTTTCATCGTGAGATTATGTTTTCAAGCTGTCGCTCACCTCTGTATCTCATCAATTCAAATAAAGATTCTAATTCTAATTCTGAATTTAACCAGTCCGCCTTCAATAACTGCCCATGATTTAGAAACTCTTGTGTTTTCCAGATGTATCCCTCCAGCAATAGTCTTATCTTTCGTATGTTCATCCTTTTCATCTCTAATCTTCATTTTTTTACATGCTCCGTGTGGTTTCCCTCCCATTTTCAGTGCATTGTCAATGACAATAATAGTTCCGTCATCGTTTGAAGTGGTTACACCCAGGGATTTGATCCTATTGCTTAAGAGCCAGCAAAAATTATCATATTCCCTGGAGTACCCCTATCTACAAAACCAAGTTTGAAGATCCGGCGATGTTGGGATTTTAACGAAAATCCACACGTGTTAATTAATGTATCAAGAGTCATGATCTGTACATTTGCATAACGATTACTAAACATGCTGTGAACAGCTGTTGATGCGACTGAGCTCAGAAAACCAAGCTGCTCCTTGTCAGAGGTTGCCACCGTTCTCGAGATAATGTACAAATATGAGATGTGTCATCCCCTTTTAAATCCCAATGTTTATAATTGTCTGTCACGTGAAAGTGGTTTGTGAAGATTTAGAGTTTTTTTCTGTTTGCAGAAACTGAAAACTTTAAATGAAATACATGACGCAAGAGCCTCTTGTGAGCAAAAGGCTGTCCTCATTTATAATACTTGAACAATGTTTTAAACGAAACTTGACATTTTAATGGTTGAAACAAGTGTTGTATTCATGCGATGAATAAAACAATTAATAGCCGATCAGTAAAAATTTATGTTCTTTTAACTTGCACGGATATGGTGTCACGAATGATGATGAATGTCAAAACAATTAACTTTTTTGTTTATCTTAAAGGCCATGGGCACAATTTCACAAGTTTTTAAAACATTTTAGAAGGTAACATTTGCACATGCCAGTTGAAAACAGCAATGATTATACTGTAACAACCTTTCAATTGTGTACAATTATGGCATATAATTTTCACCAATTTGTCATTCAATCCCAGTTTTAGCAAAGGGTAATTTTGCTAAATGTCATTGAGAAAGCTTTGGCTCCAACACACATCGCCGTCAACAGAAAATGATAGGACCAATGGCGAAAGCCTGCGATGTCTGGGGAATTAATTTGGCCATGAGCTCTTTAAAAGAGCAAGAGGGCTCTTCCATGCCTGCCAGTAGCATTGGCATCCTCTACAAAAGAAGCCCATTCTCATTAACAATGGCACAGAAAGTTGGAACCACTCAGAGAGTAAATACACATTAAGCATGCACCCACGAAGCTCAGGAAAATTCGACAATGGGCGTGGCTTGACGTGTAAATTGGAAGTCACCTGCTGTGTGATTTATTGACAACGTGTATAACTATTTAAAACGAAATTATTAGCCTATTACATCTGGGATAATGCGTAATGTAGAGTGAAACACCTGCCACTAATATTGAAGGAATAAAACATATGCAAAAGCCCATAGTGTTATAAATAAAATTTAGCTATTAAATTGTTAATGGCCAATGTGAAGTGAAGTGACAACTTGACGCTCACATGAACTCTATTGCGCTACGCAGAGCAAAATAACAAAATGCTTCGACAGCATATTATTGCCTCTGAGGATTTGTAAATGGCCATGGGTGGAGCTAACACATAAATTAGGTGGAGATTGCCACGCAGGGCGTGTTTCCACGACAAGAATACATGATTTAAGTGGCTTTTTAGTGCCATGTTTAAATCGTCGAACATAGAACCGTAAATGAAATGTTCATGCAAAATAGAGTGCAAAATAATGTTTGCTTATTATTTGTCAGAATGTAAAGTCATATTGCAGGACCACACGTTGCGTGATTAAGTTATCTACAAGCTGCAACAGCAAGGACTGCGTGGTGCAATAACCACTTGAAAAAGATGACGTTTCTCGGTTGGTCATAATATGACAATATATTATTGTAAGTGAATACAAGCCAGGAAGATCTGTAAGGTCACAATAGTCAAGAGAATAGGAAACAAACTCCAAACACATATGCATTCATATTCAAGCACGTTGCATGTGTAGTGACATAGGTCTCTTCTTCTTTCTGCTCGAGGCTTGTGTGTGTGTGCGGGTGGCATGCGTCGCAAACACACTCAGTCGGAGACGAGGTAGTTGCAGGAGGCACCGTCCCTCCCTTCATTAAATCCTTTATATTAAGTTCACTTGCGCGCTTGCTTGCTTGCTTACGACCGTGCAAATCTTTCGGTCGTTTTTTAACCCACTTCCCGTGATCCAATCGAGCTGACATTTTCCACACAGACTCGTTGTGCGTGACAATGAATGTTCGTGAAAATTTTTTGCAAAAATTTTACACTTTTTAGGACAAAAATATTATATTAAATTACCAATTGCTTAATGCTGGCATGCAATCATCTGACCCATAGGTGGCAGCCATCTCAAGCCAGAGGACGAGAGGACTCTAGCCACCACGCATATAAAGGATTTATAGTGAAAAACTTTGTTTTTACGGGTTAATTTTTGTTGTTGTTGTTGTTGTGTTCACGCCACCAACTCCGCCCCCCCCCCTCTCTCACGACCCGGCCCAGACACGGCCCTGCCCGCGTTGCACCGACGGCGTCGACCGCGACAGCCAACTGCTCTCTGGCCACGCAATTGCTACAGAGAGAACAGAGCGAGTGGTGGCGCAACGGTCGGCGTGCCGCACGGGAAGCCTGCCTCGCCCGAGTTCAATTCCCGGCCACGTTTCGCATCGGGTGGCGAGTGGTTTCTGAACCGGTCCTGAGCTTCACCAGCGTGGTGAAGTATGGTCAAACAACCCCGATGACTGTCTCGGTGCGGGAAGGCCTTCATCCACGGGTGGATTTGACTGAGGGCCTCTTAAACTCTTGCGAATTTTTTTCTTCGCGTTTGTCAATTCTATCCGTGCGGCGCTTTCGCCGTACAGTGGGAAGCGTGTGATTTCCAATGCTGGTGGCTACAACAGAGACGACGAGGCGAGTACACTCCTAGAACCGGCAGCCAGGAGCTCCCTACACTCCCCTCGGCACGGCCTGGCACTGCCCCAGCCGCGACCCCCACCCCTCCCTCGAACCCACCAGAGGGCTCCAAGGGCCTCCACCGTGACCCGTGACCCCAGCTCCTTGCCGGCACACCAGGCGTCCACACAAGCGTCCACCGGCAGCTGCAGCCGCCAAGCGACGGTCAGCGCTATGTCACTACACGTGTAAGAATTTCCAATTGGCCTTGGGGCTTTAATCAGCTATTTATTACGATGGCATGATAATGGTGATGCTTAACATGCTAGTTTTGTAGTGCAATGGTGTGGTAAAATGCTCATTTGAAAAATTATGGGGTACCACCGTCGCAAAATTGGTTTGGAAATGAATGTGGCAGTATTAAATTGCTAATTTAATGCGTGGCACAAAAATCAACGTTCACACACATTACACGCACTGTTATGTTTATAGCAACAATTAAACTCTGATGCATCTAACAAGGTAAACCATAATAATCATGATGTGCTTAAATGAATTCTACGTTGGTACAATTGCCTTCTTCGATTGAAATTATTGAGACCCTGAAACACAATCATCAGTATTCTCAAATCATGCACTTTTACTCCACTGCTAGACGAATATCTGTTCTCACGTACCACCTTTAATCAGGTGCAACTCTCTGTACCTTACACCCCCACGTGCCCTAAATATATCCCTCCACGTTCCTTTTGATCTCCGCTTCGTGCGTAGTTTATCTCTCCTCTGTCATCTCACTCACTAGTTGCATATGTCACTTGTGTCCAGCCAAAATTCAGATCATTTTTTGTTATTTTAATTAACGTAGGACACTTTAGAAAGTTGTTTGTTTTCGAACCCATCTATTTATGGTCTTGTCTCCGAAGTATCCAAAGCATGGGTTTTTAAAAAGCGTTCTTCTCAAAGTTTCTTTCATTTGTAAAATTTTATCAGTGTTATTATTCTGTTACAGCAATACTTATTTCATTGCTTTTCTTAATCTATTCATTTATTTCACCTGGTTATTTTGTTCCCCAAAAACGTACATTTTAAAGTTGGCCCATTTATAAAAAAACATTTATCGGTATCATTATTTTATTTATTAATATGAATTACATTATTTCACCTGCTTATTGGATTGAGATGGGAACATTTCGTTTGAAGGAGGGGGTGGGGCGGCTCTCCATGGTGTCGAATCCCACATGAATGCACATGGAACAGAGCGGAGTATCTATGAGTATGGGATTGCAGCAGAAGGCCTACAGAAGTGTTTATATAAGAAAGGGCGGTAAATGTGCGGTATAATCCCACCTGATACGGGCCCTATTCCAGGACACAAGACACACGATAAAAAAAAGAGATGGCTTGTTTGAAGTGAGTGCCGCACGGAGTGGAACAAATCACAGAAATAATTCACTTCAAGAGTTTAGGTGCGGCTCGGATTAAATTGAATATGTGATGGTATTGTGGACACCCCCTTGGGATGGTTTGAGAGTCATAGAAGTCTGTTTCTGGAATGCACAGCAGAGGCACTGGGAAAAATTGCGGGATATTTTTCCAGTTTTCCTTTTTTCACTGATACAACTTGCACACGTGGATAACGACAAACTAATATATCAGTGCAATGTGAAGTGGAAAAATCAATGTTGTGGTGTTATTTCACACACATCTATTCTAATGCTGAAAGATGAACACCGTTACAAGAAACTTAGAGACACCTCTGACCCCAATATTACCGTAAACATGTATTTAGTTTATATTCTGGTGCATTGAATCTTTGCTCAGTTCGTAAGCTTCATTCCAAAAACATGGGGCCCTTTTAAATAATCATTATTTCTGGGTGGATAGTTGTGCAGTTTGTATTGCCAAGGAAAACTGTTACACAGTGCAGCATTGTGAAATCCTGTCCTCAAGCATGCATATGAACAAATGCCTCTAGAACCTTTCTCAGAATCACTTTAAATCAACATTTAACTTTATATAAAATATGTGGCAGCATAAGTTGAACAGAAGGTTGAATATTGTTATCCTTGGGGGTCTATTTAAAACCCCCATCCCAAATGCTGAACCCCTAATAATTAAATCTCGCAAAAACACCAAATGAATGCCGAGCAACATGCAATCCGAACACATACCATCGCTCTTCCCACTGATATTGTAAAGTTTGTACGTGGAATGGTATTTGCGTTCATCAGCATCTTTTTTTCACGTGGATATTAAACCACATTCAGAACAAAAACACGGATTTCCAAATTCTGATGATCAAAGTACGTTGCATATATTTTATTCCATATTTATTATGAATGCATTGTTTGTGAATAATGTATGTACTTTCAACAGTTGCAGCGAAATAAGTTAACTAAGACAATTGTCTTAGTTAACTTATTTCGCTGCAATGATTCTCTGTTTTATATTGAACATTGTAAAGTGTCATTTACGAGTGGATTTTGTATTAGGATTATTATTTTATTTTTTGCGAGCAAAACTTAAAAATATATATATGACAATGGCAACATTGGCCATAAACTGGAATTTACCTGTACATTGACAATAATTCCAGGAAAAAAATTATTCTTACATGAAAAACTATGTGCACTAAATAACGAACAAGAGTTTAATTCACAATACAAATATATATATATCTGTATGCCCATCAGCCTATGCACCTTCTGAACATGTTTTTCCTCGCTAAATGTGATTTTATTCGCGGTCTTGTCATTGCACAGGCTTCCCTCGTGTACCTGGTAGTCGATGCATTCCAAGAAAAAGGCACACAAAGCGAAACCGCAGGAGCAGATCGCTGCCTGCCGAGTCGTGCACACAGTACACACACAGTACACACGCAGTACACACTCAGTACACACACGCAGTACACACACAGTACACACACAGTACACACGCAGTACACACTCAGTACACACACGCAGTACACATGCAGTACACACACAGTACACACAGTACCCACACACAGTACACACGCAGTACACACGCAGTACACACACAGTACACACACACAGTACACACACAGTACACACGCAGTACACACACACAGTACACACACAGTACACACACGCAGTACACACACAGTGCACACACACAGTACACACAGTACACACGCAGTACACACGCAGTACACACACAGTATTGTCCCACGTCTGACCGCATAGGTGCATATGAGTGAAGTCAAACCGCATATCGAGGATTTTGGGTCAAAATAGGTGAGCGAAATTGCACTAACCGAACCCACATAGAGCGAGGGAAAACTGTAGATCGATACCAGGACTCAGTGGTGGTGGTGTTGGATTGTTGGGTGAACTAAGCATATATATCCTGGATATATTTTCTTAGGTGGCCCAGCCTTCCGATGATATAAGCTCCGGGTGAGATGACAAGAGCTATCGAGAGAGACGCCGTGAGGTGAGCAATACAGATGCAACAGAAATCGAGTGAACACAAACGTCGTCAGAAGGTAGAGCTGCAGCGAGATGAAAGAACATAAATGCAAGGGGACGAGATACACATGTACCCGTTCATGTTCCGTAGATTTCATGTTTATTCAGATTTCAAATTTATCTCATATTTGGTTCATTCCTATTTGTATTAATCCATGCCCCTTTTAAGTGTTCTTGTACCAACCGCCACCACTGCCAATAACCCAAACCCACCGCAGTGCTCCCACAGAATGCACTTACTCAGATGATGGAGGGGTGGGCTGAGGACACAGCTTGATATTAATATGATGTATGATGGAATTAGTCACGCAGAGAGCAGGAACGGTATTACCTACCTGTTTGCTCTGGTAGTTTTGGAATCGGTCACCTCGGTGATTAATATTCTACGCTGCACTCTTAATGATCGTTATCAAATACTGGACAAGCTGAATGTAGCACACTCTCTTAGTGAACAAGGCCAGCTGTGCTTATATCAGAAGTGGTTGGATTTTTTAAAATTAAAACCTGTCTTCTGTCCTCCCCCTACTTCACGTTATTTGGCGATTCTGCGTTAGCAGTGGCGCACGAGTTCAAATAACAAAAACAACAACAAAAAGCATTCATCAATAGCACTGCCTTTAAGAGCATATAATGAGGCGACGTTTTGGGCAATGTGTAGATGATGTCCCACCCATCCTCACACACTCGCTCCACACAAACAAACACGCGTACCTCCCGCACTCGACATTACACACGCCACACGCATCAAACACGCGCACAGGGGATGCACCAGGGAGGTCAGGGGGGTCAATCGCGTCGGGCAGTGAATAGAGTCCAGGGGGGTGTGAGCACTGACGGTGCACGACGCGCAATCCGATGGGTGAGTGGCAGAGGTCGCAACCAGGTACCCGATACCCGTACCCTACCCGATACCCGGCTACCCGTACCCGGCCGGGTACGGGTACCCGTTTGCGACCCTGGTGCGGCCGGGTACGGGTACGGGTAGACCGTGAGTCACTGGTGGGTAACTGTTTGTCACTCATTTTCCAACGTCTTGTCTCTACTCACAATTCAAGTTCCTAGAATCAACCCACCCACGCCTGCAACATGGCTTCATCCCAGAGGTCGCAATCAGGTACCCGATATCCGTACCCTACCCGTACCCGGGTACGGGTACCCGTTTGCGACCCTGGTGCGGCCGGGTACGGGTACGGGTAAGGAATCAAAACCCGTTTGCGACCTCTGGTGAGTGGTTGGCACTCTGATTGGATTGGTGCGGAGAGCGAATCGGGCAAGAGCGGGGGAATTGAAGAAAGGTGATTGGTGCAGAAGGGGTTTAAACGGGACTGGAAAACGTGGGGACGGGTTTGGGGTTGACGATGAGTGTTTGCCGTGGTGTACGAGCGTTGACAACGGAGTAAAGCAGTTACAGAACAACCATCCCAAGACTCCTGTTCAAATGCATATTCTTCACAGCACATAGACAGGCCAGAGAAGTAAGCGTCTACGAAGTATATTATTATAAGGGAATGGTATACACTTGTTTCGACAGGAAAGCCGAAAGCGTCACTGAGTGTAAAGGTTTTTGTAGGGTCATGCCAAGTGTTTGCAGTAGGGGGCGATGTTGGTACACGGACGGACGGACGGACGATATAATCTATTGTAGGCTGGTCCACTTCGTTCCTACCAGTATCACTCCACCTCTCTAGCCTATGTGTTGTGAAGATGGTCCATTGCCCGAAACGTCAACTAACATGCGTTTTTTTAAAGGCAACATTACAGACGAATGCGTTGAGTTTTAATGTTAACGTGTGTTGCTTGCATGTTAACTTTACTGCTTACGTGGGATGCGATTATATCCATCTTCCGCTGTGGATCACATGTTGGAGATGACATAGTCATTCCTTTATGTAACAGTTTAGGTTTCCAATAGAGACCATGTCTGAAGCATAGTAGCCTGAATATATGTTTTTGTAATAATAATTCCATTTATAGAGCGTTTTTCATCAAGGATCTCAGAGTGATGTACAGGACACAGCAGCAGCAGCAGGCACTCAGTATATATATAAAAAAAATATATATTACAAATACATTTTAAAAATCCATTTACGAAATGAACAAAAAGTTTAATACGCGGAAACGTATACGTAGGTTTTAAGACGCAATAAAAAAGAATGTCCACAAACAATCCAATTTGAGCAGCCAATAGTACAAGGGGGCTCTGGCCGGCAACGGTGTGCCTGCTCATGAATACTCATACTCTGAGGTTTTTTCGGTAAAGTCACGTTGGTAAAAAATAATAAAAATAAAATAATAATAAATGAAAATAAATCAATTAAATCACGACGTTTCGGAGGCAACACAAGTCTCCGTCTTCAGGTGGGACCGTCACAGCTACATTTACTGTATCAATTGATTTATTTTCATTTATTATTATTTCATTTTATTATTTTTTACCTACGTGACTTTACCGAAAAAAACCTAAGAGTATGAATCCTTGCAGTCACGAAAGCTTTAAATCTACAACCTGCTCATGAACTCAAGATTGCAACCCCCCCGAAAGTGCACAGGATACAGCACTTGTGAGAAGCATTGACAAGACACACGCTGTATATCTATGGGACCTATTTGCCAGTATCAATGAGGATGGAACATAAGAATAGGTTATAACTGCTCGACTCGAGCTATAAATGCCCCGATACCTGGCATCGCCTCTGTAGTGTTCGCCTTTTGGCGTTGCTCTCTGGTCTAACACCGGTAAGACAAGGCCATTAAGAAGGCTGTCGCTGGTGTAGGCCAATCCGTTTCCAAGACAATGCGTCATGTATGAATTATCAGAGCATGCGTGTTCGCATGTTTTTGCCACAATTATGTGTGGTTAATTCAGACTCGATGTCTCGCGAAAGATATCTACGGCATTTGGTGTTTGAACATCTGAACACCTGATAATTGTTTGTTTACCCTTTAATCTGACAACAAAACTGACACCTTTTTTACGAGGAGTCATGTTTGCATAGACCACAATACCTGCAGTCATAATGTAAACAAAAACATAACTCAGATAATGTATGCACTGTCCTTGAAGTTGATTGGTCTACACCCGACACAGCTTTCCTTAGAGCCTAGTCGCACATGATGTTGGACCAGATGACGCCAAAAGGCGCACAACTCAAAGACAATGCACCATCAGAGTATGAGAGCTCGGGGTAAGCATTTACACCATTGGTACCTCATTTGCCAGTAAAAAATATGATAATTGGTTTTTTACCCTTTAATCTGGCAACAAAACTGGCAAATGAGGTACCAATGATCTGAACACATGTTTCATTTCCACAAAGGGTTAAACCTCCACGTTGTTTAACTGGACAAACCATTTGTACAGACGGTGGGTGGGTGGTGGGTGGCGGGGGCTGAAAAAAGAACGTGCGTCCAAAAGGGCGTCAAACGTGGAGCGTAAACTCCGTCTGCTCATGTTGTGTTTGAAATTAAAATATGCCAAGGCTATCACAAGGCGACCTCCTCGCAGTCTAAATGGAAATAGACGTGCGATGACACCGCGCGACCTTATTTCCCAGTGTTTAAAATGAACGACAAATGAATCGCATAATTAATGAGACCAATCAGCATTTACACGTGTTTGCTCTAAATACGATTGCCACATTAGCATACAGATACTATATCTCAAGATTTCTATGGCATGTTCTTATACGTATTATTATATGCATCACATCGTTATCTTCATGTCAGCCGCTCCTTAAAACGACAAAAATAATTTGTCAAGATAAAAATGTTCGCTATAAACTTTATAATTGCAAGATAAATAATGCGTTCTGCTTTGATTTGGATTTTTTTTTATCTCAAATGTTACCTAAATAATGAATATTAGAAAGACAAGGGAATTGGTAAGGTGCAGTATTTCCAAACGTGGGATATCTCGCGTTCGTGGCTAATGTTTCCACCACTGAGGAACAAAAACATCTAGGACATGGGAATAAGAGTGTCTCACAACAGCAGAAGAGGGAAAGAACCACACGTAAATGCATTGTCTCAAGTGAATTATCATTATGCAACTGGCAAATACAGGGACTTTTAACGTCCCGGGAAGACAGAGTTGCCAGGGTGGCTACATTAAAAAGTCAACGATCTCGAGATAACAAGCACAGGTGGCAACCTTAGTGATGGCACCAGGCAAAATCCTTAAGCCTGGGACAACTAGAACCCTCAACAGCACAGAGCCCCTCGATGCCCATTACAAAACCTGTGCCCACCCACAAGAGATGGGCATTCTTATTGAGCTCCATCCATCACCGCGTAAGCCTGCGGGAGTACGGGTTCCAATACCAGATTATTTTGAAACATTTTAACATATATATATTTTTAAAAATCTCCTTGTGGGCATACGACTGAAAACAGTTCAGGTTTGAATGCTTAAATTTGCGAAACGTTGAACAAATGTATTTTAAAAAATCATTGCACCCTAAGGCGAGGTTTTTAACTCAAGGTTAACCTTTCTTTTGACAAGAGCAATTTCTATCTCTCTTTTTTTCTGGGAAGAACAACTTTCCCAACTTTTTCTAAAAACCAGAGTGACGTGGAGGTTAAGGGCGGATGAATGGCACCAATGGTTCAGCCACAATGAGCACGAGACGTCCACCGTTTATGACAAATTAGGCGGTGGTTGTGGCAGGCAGCATAGCAAATATATTGCTCACATACAGGCTGTGTGAAGTATGCATTTTCCCCACCGAGCATCGCTTGAGATTCTACTGTCTATAGGAAAACAGCGGTAAAAAGTGATATTGTGTGGTCCAAATGTTGAGCAATAAAAAAAGTTCGCTATATTTTTACACATCTTGTATTCTACACACTTGTTTCATGCACCAATTATTGTACTGTATATACAAAATAGACATGTTGGTAGCATAGATAAAATGTCATCATGTACATCCCTATGTCAATCCACTGTGTAATGGATTCTTCGGCACACTGTCAGTTATGGAGGTTGTCTGGCCAGACTTCCGATTACTGATTAAGTATGCATTGGTGCAGAGAAAGACCAAGATCGGTTCAGATATCTCTCAACATTGATGTTAGCCGTGGCCAGCAACTGAACTCAGTTTCATACTCTTAGGTTTTTTCGGTAAAGTCACGTAGGTAAAAAAAATAATAGAAATAAAATTATAATAAATGAAAATAAATCAATTAAATAAAGTGATTTAATTGATTTATTTTCATTTATTATTATTTTATTTCTATATATATATTTTTACCTACGTGACTTTACCGAAAAAACCTAAGAGTATGAATCCTTGCAGTCACGAAAGCTTCAAATCTAGAATGAACTCAGTTTGCTGGGTTTACCGCATCAACCGTTGCACCGTATTGTTTTTCATAATAAAATCTATTTTATAATCCTGTTTCAATTTAGAGTTTACTTCTCCCTTGTCCTCAAACACCTTACGTCATTGTATACAGTACTCGAAGTGTATATTTTATGTGCACATGCTGCATGGTAGTTATCCAATTAAACAAATTTGCTGATATCATAATCATATAACATGTTAATCATGTCAGCCCAATCGGTTTAATCTTGCTGAGTTTAGTGAGACGTCTGACTGTGTTCACTGATCTCAAAGTTTGTCAGTGCATTGCTAATAGGGCTTGTTTTCTGTTTGCCAAAATGGCCAATAATGTGCAGTATCTGTCTCTGCTTTCTCCATTCGTCTCTGCCAAGTTCATAATCGGAGTGCATTACATTGGCTCGTGCATTTATTATCTGCATACAAGTCACTTAAATGCTTTGGATGCCGACAAACCCCTGACCATTACTTACATTCAATATTACGTGAAGCATGACAACACAGCTGTATGCGCATTTGCGAGCACATACGAAGCATGCATTATTTATGGCAATGAAAGTCCGAAGTTTTTTTTTATCTAAAGTGGGGTAGGGGTGGGCGGGGAGCGTTTTTAATAAAATATATTCTAAGCCACCTGTCATACACCATTATGGGACGTCTAAATATGCTCTGGCTCCATTTTCCTCCACGCTCATAATTGACTGCCTGTCCCCACCTGCATACTCAGCATATGCCAAGGGCCATGGCATCACGGTGGGGGGGGGGGGCAAAATAAAAATGAGTCTTGGCCTATTATCCAAAGCACAAAAACAATATAATCTTCCTGCTCGATCGAGTGCTTGACCCATCTTGGGTTAAGTACATCACGGGAATTACGCACCTGTGTGCCGCTGTGAAACAAACATATTGAAAATGTAATTTAAAGGTAGCAATCCTCCTTCTATATGCCAGATGACAACGACCAAAAAATCCCCCGTGTAACCTTAACAGACTGTTAGGGCAAGTGCTGTTAGCGAGCACCTGTGAAGCCCAGCACGGCATACGAGAGGTGTGGGAGGCCAATACCATGCCCGGCATACGAGAGGTGTGGGAGGCCAATACCATGCCCGGCCGCCTTTGTCTCCCCAGTGACGATGTTTTCACACTGCATCAGGTACTCATTTGAGGCTGAGTCGACCGAGGGGAGGCCCAGGATTTATTCAAAATAATTGTCACTGGTGTTGGCCGTGAGCGAGACTCGCGCTAACCGCTGCACCACCGCTCCCCACAACTACCCCAGGTAAGAGCACATCAACACACGCACACAAAATGTGTCTCCGATGCAAGGGAAATATTGACACTTGAACCACTGACTGCAGCAGTCGATGTGGCCCATGAAGCTGCAAAAGATATGTCAGGAGATAAGCAGGTGTTGAGCCTGGTTGGTACAGTAATACCTCGGTTTACGTTGGACATGCGTTCCTAAAATGTGCGACGTTTCTCGAAATGACGTAAATCAAAGTAATTTATAGGGTGAGGTGGAGTCGAAGGCTGAGGTGACAGATACGAGAAAGGACAAATGATGCTTTCAGCGGCATGTGTGGGTTGAGGCAATGCAAATTGGGTAGTGGCTATTTAATAAGGTGACAACTTCTTTGCAAAACGACTTAAAAGGGGGAGACGTAAATTGGGGTATGACTGTGCGTGAGAATACCAAGTGGTGTAGGCTTGGACTGTAAGCTGGTGAGATAGAGCAGTGGATTATTATATCTATCTGTGTGGACCTTTGAATGATATGTCCTCATGTGTGGGTTTTTTTTAAAGGTGCAATGCTTTCCTCCCACGAGACAGTCGTGACATTGAACTGGCCAAACATCCAAATACAGGACCCTCCTGAAAAATAATCTTCGGATCAAGTAAGGATTTTTCTGGATGAACAAAATGTCATTACATCTCTTAGTTTAATTGTTTCTTCATAATGCTGCCGTGATGTGATGGTAATAAAACTAGACTTGGAATATAGAGGTCGTGGGCTTGGTTCATTCTCCTAGCTTGGCATTTCAAACCAATGGGCAGTTTTATTTAATTCATCTGCCTCTATCAACCCAGTAGTATAATTGGGTACAACGCAATTAGTCAAACGGCAGGTTGTGTGTAGTGGGGTAAAAGGGTGGGCACTCCCACCGGTTCCAAAGACGCTGGCAGGCCAGCATGGAAGAGTAGGCCAAATACCCTTTAGATGGGCTCTCGAATGTTCTCCTCTTGCAGAGGTTATTTCGCCAGCAGTGTAGCGAGCAAGTAATTGCAGGGCTGCACTTTTACAATGACTATATTCTACATGCTGTTTTGTGGAAGGGGTGGACATCAATGGTAATGAGGAATAAGGTGAAAAACTAAAGATTTGGTGGAGTTTATCCAATGGTGGGATTCGTCTTTTAAGGTAGGCCTCTTTTTCCTGTCTGACAATTGAGAACTCAATGATACAACATGTTTATATTTTGCAAGCAAGATAATGATACAATCAGCATGCTGCTTTCACACATCAGCCACACCGACTGGTGGTAAGCATCTGCCGAAGACACCACTGCAGAGATTAAGCGACACACTCCTCTGTTGTATTCCACACGTCACCGCGCGTGGAAGGGGTTGAGTTTACCAACCGCGGTAAATGAGTAAAGCGAGAAAGTGGAGCGATAACTTTAAACCGCTTCGATTAGGGATGCAATGCGGCATACGAAGCTGGGCGTGTGTAAATATCTCATCGGTGCCACGTTGCCTTTGCTTTTGTGAAGGAAGTATCGTGCACCCAGTACCCCTTGATAAAATGTCACACGCAAACATTCAGACGGTTCAGTCGATGGTACTCGACTTAAATTATTCGAGGGCCCAACCCCCCCCCCAAAAAAAAAACCCATACATTTTTCACAACACAATGGCAGCTTAGAAACAAACATAATGATTGGGGTGCAGAGGGGAGGGGATGGGGGTTTACATGTGACGGCCTGAAAATTGTATGCGAGAGAAAAAACAACGTCTTGTGGGCTGAGCAGCGTGCCGTTATGCCCCACTCAGTTGGAGCTAATGGCTTCATTCACATTCCTGCCGCAAGCTGTCTTCTACCGGTCGAATGACAGCTGCGCCCACTGTACACCAATTTCGAATGGCTAAGAAGGAAAAAAAAAGTTACGCAAGGCCAGATTTATTTGACGGAAGTTAAAGTTCACCTCCTGCATGTAAGAACCGCTGAGCGTACTTTCGCAGCGTGCAAACTGCGGCGAGAAAATGTTTTAGATGTTTTCGCCAGTGTGAAGGGGTGTGCAAATTGAGAAGTGTACATGCGTAGGACTCGCTCCTGTCTCTGGCTTGTGGACTGAACAGCAGGTCATGGGGAAGTCACGCCACATAATCAATCCCCCTCACAAAACTAAAAAAAAGTATTTCATTTGTACGTGTTTTGGCAGTTTCCAGAAATATTTCAGCAATTCAGCATGGCAACGGCTCTCAGTGTCATAATCCTAACGTCGATATTCTAAAAAAACATTTCTTTGAAAAGAAACCTTTCCACCCCACTTCCCAGCGAAGGTGGGTCAGTCTGACCATGCTTCACTACACTGGTCCACGTGGACTGAAGGGGGAAGCCAGCCCAGGGAAAATTCAGTTTATCACTCACCACTGATGATAACAATGGCCAGTATTGCAAGCCAAGACGTCGGGTTCACAGCACACATGTTATACATTAATGTAAGCTACATTGTAATGGCTGTCATATGGGCCCTTTAAACATTCGTGCTGGGGGGGAACCAAATATGGGAAGCTCGTGCGTTCGTGTCTAAAGGAAACCAACAAAATATCTGAAGCAATCAAGAAGTGATGCCATTCTATGATTCTTCCTGATTGCCATTGTTGTCCACTCCTTCCACACAGCAGCATGTAGAATATAGGAATCGAAGAAGGGCAGCCCTACAATCGCCCGCTCGCTCCACTGCTGGCAGGAGGACCTTTGCTAGAGGGGAAGACTCGAGATCCCATCTCAAGCGTATTCGGCTTACTCTCGGCGACCCATTTAAATTTACAAATACAAGTTGCATCACATCTTGTTGACATCAATACCAGGGGTTTGTAAAAAAGTTTGCTCGGTCTTAATGAACAAAAAGCAACCCATGTACAGTATTGTCAATGAAAGTGGGCAATGCTTTCTGGTATGATAAAAATAGATAACGTACAACACGTATACCACCAACACAAGAAAAATAATGCATCGATTTGTCAGATTATTCAGTTCACAACACAGTGGTATTTAATCAATCGAGTGTGTTATTGATTGATTTTATTATTTCATGAACATAAAGTTCCTGGTTTACGTGACCCCTGCATCCACGAGTGGCAAATACATGAACGACATTTGAAAAATGTATTCGTAAATAAAATCGTGACACTAAATTGCTGTCATTTCATTGAATCTCCGGGGATGGGTCAATCGTAACATCTCTGTAACGAAACAATGTGCTCAATCGCACCTAAAGTGAGCAGTTGCTCCATACAATGTTAATTCAGCAAAGATGAAGAAGCATAAATGAGGAAAGCGATGCACTCAGTATAATCCATATGGTATTCTCATGCCCTGGCCAACTTAGTGCCTATGAAACATGCAGCATCACAAGGCAGTCACATGCACAGCAAACGCCTTGGCATCAACTCAACACACACACACGCAGCCTTGTTGAAATCTAGCTTTGCTCCATAATGCACTCATTTATTTATCTCACGCAAGAACTCTGTCAACTTCACTGAACCCTCCCCACTGGTGGTGTGACGGCAAAGTGAATAACGCAGACTCATACCATTGCACCACTTATTGACTGCTTCAGATGTTATGTTGGTTATGTTGGTTTCCATTGAACATGACCCATATGACCCATATGACAGCCATTCTATTTTTCACCTTACATTATAACACGCGATATTGCATATGTCGCCATTTTTTTAAAAATAGATATAATGCATCCAAGAAAACATTGCATCTGATCGTCAGGAATGATCTGACTCACGATCGGGAGTGGCGGTGTAGCGACTGTGGTGCTTACGAGAGCACCGTGCCGCTGTGAAATCAGAAGCTCATTTATTGACTCATCGTTAGTCAACGACAGCAAGGTTTACTACGTCTGGGGGCCACACTGCAGCTGTCTGGTAAGTGGTGGAGCACTCCCAAGCGCACATTGCTCAGCATCGTCGAAATCGTTCACAATTTTCTCCAGACTACTGATCGCATGTTCTTAACGAAACACACAAATGTATTCAAGTTTTGGTTAGCAATTTTTTTTGTTTGTTGCAAAAACAAGAAATTATGCTGTAAATAATGTTCTCAAATTGTTATTTTTATGCAGTTGGCCAGCCTGATTGATTTACTGACCACCGAGCCTGGCAGTTAGTAAAAAGTTTTGTTGTTCAAATCCTCCTGCCATTGGGTAATGCTCCGAGGCAGAGCAGAGACTAATACAATGTCTTATATGCCCTACGGTACAGGTAAACATTGCATGCTGTACCATGCTGCATCTCAAATGTTATTAAAAACTTTCAACTGTTATTATTGTGATTTAATGAGGACCTAACAGTCAATCTTTTGACGGATTCTTAGCAAAGTTAAAATTCTTACGAATATTCCGTTCTGTAGATGTGGCTGGCTGGTTTGGAGGTCTGAGCATTTATCCAACACCGCTAAGATTCTGGGTTTGAATCGAAGCAGCCACCCACTATTAAACTGGGTCCTAAAGTGTTAATTGTATCAGTCCTGTCACCAATTACCGCATACAAATAAAGCAAAAAAAACATTACATTAAATTTAGATATTTACACTTCAATTGATCATTGAACATTTTGAAAACGAATTGGTTTGACTTCCACGCAATAAAAAGTTATGTTTAGCAGAGCATGCGGATTAAACGACCAAAATCCGCGCACGTTTGAAGGGATATCAGAAGAAATTCTATGAAATGTGCTTCTTCGGGCTATGCTCTCGCAGTCAAGACGTGCAGTCGTCTTCATCCTTCATCTCACGACGCGATGCCGAGAGCACAATTGGAAAGAAATAGGGAAAACATCCAAAATAATATAAAAATCATCTCTTCTGTAGAGCATAACTGCAGACATTCTTCTTGGCTTAATTGGGGCAAGAACATAACTGACAAAGAGTTAAAATGAATCACAACAAGGCCGCTAATTTGTACTTAAATCTATCAGAAGGTTTTTTCCCGTCTCAGTCAATGCGTTTAATAAAACATCTGCCGCAAGTTTGAAATTGACAGCATAATAGTAGCAAAACTGTCATCATGACACCGCGGTACGTTTGATGCCAAGTGAACGGGCACTGGCAGATGGTGCGATGTAATGGGGTGGAGTGCCATGCTGTTGTCCCTTGGCCTCCCCCAGTGTCGGGCGGGACACGATGTGCGTCAAGGTCATGTGGCCCATATTGGAGCAAAAAGAACAAATTATGCGGTGAGATCACACCTGCGATGGACAGGCTCTGTGCTTACACAGCTGACAAAATGACGCGCTGTTTAGGGCCTCTATGATGAGGATTGATTAAGAGCTAGTTGCTGCATTTACCAAAACTGTTCATTTTGAAATCTGTGTAAATTAATATATATATACACGGTACCATATTCTCAGGATTAAAACATGCAACTTTCCCCATGTAGTTTAAAGCCAACGTTTCTGGTGTGTCTTATATTATAATCTGTAGAATACACCTGTCTTCCGGAAGACGTGTTTTAGATATTTGTCCATTTTATCATCTCTGTCCATTTAAAGCAGCGCATACATAATCATGTTCTGGAAGAGTCTCCGCCTCCGCATAGTACTGTATTCTCCCGATAAAAAAACACTTTTTGTTTTCAAAAAGACCACCACAGTTCTGGGCGAGTCTTGTTTTCTGCCGGTTCTTATCAACCACAAAAATATTGTAAACATCAGATATGCTGGCTTTTCAAAGTGCAACATAATATAATTAGCTATGTTCATTTTATTGTAGCTGTTGTTAGTTGAACCGTACGGTAGAATATCCAATGCTACCGATGTACATCCAGCGGTGATGAAAATTAAAACTAGTATCGCAAGGGGTTAAGGAGACCAGGTATGGAAATTAGCACGTAATAACATTCATAAAAGCACCAATAATGGACACTCATAAGCTGAAAGTAAACACATTTTGTATGGCCCGCGTATGATGTTATAAATATCCAAATGGCTCTTGGCAGAAAAAAGGTTCCCCACCCCTGGTCTAGGTAGAAGTATCCCACACTTTACCGCCACAACACGCGATCTGCTGATCGACTGGTGAGGCCATTTGTACCGTTGGATGGACAAAGTTGGCGTGGCGGGAGTGTTAAAGAAACTTGCACCATTGCTCAATTGCCACGCCAAGAGATTGAAATGAACGGGCGACCTCTGGATTGCAAGTCCATCGTGCTAACCGTGACTAAAATAAAACAATTTTAAAAACAATTTTACCAGCTAAAGCCCACTGAGCTTTACAACTATTTTTCAGAAGCGATCTGGCCACAAATGATAGCACAATGAAGCGGCTTTTCACGTGTACATTTATAGCGGCCAAATACTCTAAACGCACGTTTCTAAATGTGGAGGGAACAACCAAAGAGCCCGGAGAAGAATCTACGCGACAACGGGGAGAGAGAGAGAGAACACGCAAACTCCAAATATACAGCAGGCATGCACACAAAGCAACATTGTAAAAAAAAAAAAATGCCCCATTCAATTCTCATTTGCGCAGTAATTAAAGTTGTAAATTAACCTCCGTTATGCAGGTGTGACTGCATTGTAGGAATATACATGAGAAGACTATTAATGGTAACTCTAATAGCAAGTTATGTAATTAATCCAACCAATATCATAAGAGTGGGTAAGTGAACATCTGTACGAGTAAACAGTAAAAATGCGCGGCAGGATAAACCGCCTTTATATTTTCAGTGTTAGTGGTGCGTTTTAAAATATGCATGCGCTTACAGTGAAACAACATTACACGGAGTGCAGACATAACATTTGAGCACTGTGTACGAAGACTTAAATTAAATCCAATGGACATTCATAATTTATTACACTTGCCTCACTGCAATATAATACAAATGCCTTATCATTAATTTACCTCATATTTTCTCCTACACGATTGTAGTCTATTGTACCTTTTCAATACGACATTTTATTTCATAAATTTAAGATCGGTAAAGCGTTACGTTTTACTAACAATCGCAGAAAGCTATGAAAGTTGGAAAAACAATTCCGGACTGTCAGTTAGACCGAGAGCCTCTGTCCAAAACACATGGAATGTGCCCAATCTTGTCAGATTTTGGAAGCTAAGCAGTTTGAGCCTGGATTATAGTGCTTGGATGCGTGACCGCCGGCTTGCTAGGTTGTCATGGGCAGCTGTAGGGATGTGCTACATTGCAATAGAGGGTAGTACATAGTAAAGCAATCTATATCGTTTAACTGTGCTTCTATGCTCCCATGTCTATGCTTGATGCATGGTCAGCTAACCCCCCATGTTGTGAAGGGTTCGTCCAGCAGTGGATTGACAAACAGGCAGTGCACTCTCCT
This sequence comes from Entosphenus tridentatus, assembly GCA_014621495.2. Lineage (NCBI taxonomy): Eukaryota > Metazoa > Chordata > Hyperoartia > Petromyzontiformes > Petromyzontidae > Entosphenus > Entosphenus tridentatus. Next base: position 10,204,252 of record CM025621.2, on the reverse strand, counting down.
GTATATGCTCAAACACACACATCACGTTCTGCGAAAATGTGATGTGGAGCAAAGACAAACACCGCGCGCGCATCTCGTGAAGCTCAAAAGCTGAGCGGGGAAAGCAATTGAGGATGATTATTTAGTTTGTGCAAATTATACTGAAGTAATGCCCGATATATCCCAGTACCACCTACACACGTAATCTCCCATGCACGAAGAACAAACAGCAGCGAGGCATTTCTTAGCATCACCGCGTTCATTGTGATGTCACAACAATGTTGTTGTTGTTTTTTACATCATAGTCAGGGCTGTTTCTTATCCCCATTGTGAATGTGCACTGCAGGTACATACCAAGTATGCCACGGTTTCAAAAAATAAAGCATTTCTGTTCGTAAAAATTGCAGTGATTAAGGTGTCAAGGCTGCTATAATGAGTGGACATGCACGTGACAGTTTTAATTTAGCAAGTAAATGAAGAAAATCAAAACTTAAACGAAAACCAATCAACACAATTCATCTGAACACAATCAGTTACATTGTGCTCGTGTTCTAAATAATAAGATAACTATTTAGCCATTGCCGTATCACCCACGTGACTCCTATAATCCAAAGGAACGCACCGGGTCTGTGCAAAAACTCTGTCAGCTGCCCTATTCTTCCAATTATCCTCGATTATACGATGTAAACACGAGTTTTGTTCCTGGGTAGTAAGTGTTATTTTCGAATTGCTTATGCCTCAAAAGCATAGAAAATAGCTATTATTCCCCCACAAACGTTGCTTTTGTGACCAGGACTTTATGTGAAGGAATGACACAAATTCGCCAGTTTTCTCATTGACAATAGGTACATTTCAAAATGTCAATGTCCTGGCCACAAAAGCAAAGTTTGTATTGAATAATAGCCATTTTCCGTACTTTTGAGGCATAAGCAATTAGGAAATAACACTTGCTACCCAGGAACAAAAATACATCATTTTGTTACGAATTGTGATTAATGGAGTGGATTATTAACTTTGCTTTTATGTCCTGATCACAAAAGCAAAGTTTGTGTTGAATAATAGCCATTTTCTGTACTTTTGAAGCATACGCAATTAGAAAACAACACTACCCAGGAACAAAAAAAGAATAAATTTGATACACAGTGTTATTAATGGAGTGGATGATTAACTTTGCTTTTATGTCCTGGTCACAAAAGCAAAGTTTGTGGGGAATAATAGCCATTTTCTGTACTTTTGAGGCATAAGAATTTCGAAAATAACACTGACTACCTAGGAACAAAAAAATATGTTTTTGTTACACAGTAATTATCTGCATGACATTTCGTCAGTGGATAAGCAAACCCACGGGTGAGAAAAGTTAGTTGTGGGAACAGTTTACATGAGCAAGGGCATGTTAATACAAGGGTATAAAGTTGGCGTGCAAAAATTCCCAACTTACAAATGATTTAATGACGATGGTGGTGGAGCTTTTTCAGTCTTTGATTTACAGCAGATTTCATTGCAACACAGAAATTATTGGCCGCGACAGAGCCCGTGGGATAGAATCTTTACGGCTGTGCCTTCTAAGAATCGTCAATTAATGTGGAGAAAACACGCCAAACATTTGTTCCAAAGTTTTAAATTAGAATATAAACGAGCAACCCGCAGGTTTTTTGGATGTCACCGTCCGTCTGTAATGCACATCCAAAGACAACTATCTCCCATCTAGCATTAACAGACTTTTAACAGACATGGGCACGTGCCGTGAGCGAGCACCTTTGAAGACGGGTACGGCACACGAGGTGGTGGTTGGCCAGCACCATGTCCGACCGCCTTTGTCTACCTAGCAGCGATGTTTACACAACTGCACCAGGTACTCATTTAAGGCTGAGTCAACCTAGGACAGGCCCAGGACCGGTTCAGATAGTCGTCGCTGCTGTTGGTGTTCGTGAGCGGGAATCGAACCGTTGCGCTACCGCTCACACGACGCCGAGTCACGCAGACGGACGAGGCAGGTTCAGCAGATCTGACATCTTTATTTAGAAAGATTAGTAACATATAGGCACAGCACGAAGGAGAAGGGTAGGGGTAGTAGCCCCCCTCCCCCCCGTCCGTCAGAAGTCCGTTAGCTCGGACGTCTCTCACGTGACTGACGGAATAAACGGTGGGCAGAGAGTTAAGATCTAATCCCTCCACTCACATTCAATCGCCTAGAGAAGGGAGACCATCGATCGGTTCTTTCAAAGACGGGGGGGAGAAGCAAGCCAATGGGAAAGGGCCCAGAGGTTGAGAAGGAGAGGTGGCACGTTGGTGCGAGGCTCGAGGCAGGGAAAATAATTTATTTTTTACTGGCAAATAAGGTTCCAATGGTGTAAATGCTTACCCCGAGCTCTCATACTCTGATGGTGCATTGTC
>CM025621.2:10176108-10191879 GCA_014621495.2 Entosphenus tridentatus | reverse complement strand
CCTCACCCTGCCCCCACACCACCCCGGGACCTCCCCACCGAAGAAGGGGGGAAGCGGCTGCCGGACCTGCAGGGGGCGGAGCCGCTCCCTCACCCCACCACCCCCTCCCTCACACCACCACCCCTCCCTCACACCATCCCCAACTACCCCATGACGCGCCGCGTGACGTCGCGCCAGGTCGCCATGACGACCCACGACGCTGCCGCCGCAGCTGCGGCCAAATCTGCGGCCTCCTCGAGTCCGCGTGGCGCGTTCACTCCTCGACACCACCACGACCACCACCGCGGTGACCACCACCACCACCACGTCGCTTTGCCACTCTCCACGGGCACCGCCTTCACGTCTCTGCTCCTTTACCGCGCGCATCGTGAGCGCAGCATGGCCCGGGAGAAGAAGGGGGGATGCGGCTGCCGGAGCTGGAGGAGGCGGAGGCGGCTGTGGTGATGCCGGTCGGCTAATTTGTTGGTCTTCACTAAGAGACACTTTATTTATTGAGTAAAACAGCCACTGTAGAGAGAGAGAGAGAGAGTCTGGTTGATGTCCACTCGGCAGCACTCATGAGTGACCGCAAGACCAAAGGTAAGATGAGGTTCGCACACGTACAGTGTCTATCCACTGCTGGATGAGGAAAGGGCCTTCGTAAACTCATGGCACCTGCTGGGTCTGTACCGTGACCTCCTGCCAAAGGGCCTTCCACACTCCACGTGGCCTCAGAGTGCACCTAGCCTGGCACGAGCGGTGGACGTTGGTTGTTGTTGATATTTAACTTCACCCGCGATGGGTGGAGATGGAGCCATAGTACAGCACAACAGCGGATTAGTTTTCTGCATTGGATCTGCTGCCCACCAAGGTAGCCCTCGCAGCCCTCACACCGGTAAAACATGCTATTCAAGTACAATTATATCCATTAAAAAAACATGTATTAGGTCTTGATTTAAAGCTTTCGTGACTGCAGGGATTCATATTATTGGTTCTTTCGGTAAAGTCACGTAGAAGGGAAATAATAAAATAATAAAAATATAAAACTAACATTCTCACGACGTTTCGACTGCAACACAAGCAATCATCATCAGGTGTGAAATCCACAGCAAGAAAATGTAAAAAAAGTTGATTTCACATCTGATGACGATTGCTTGTGTTGCAGTCGAAACGTGAGAATTTGTATTGTTGAACATGTATTAGGTCATCAAAGGTTAGAATTTCGTCTCGTATCGGTTAAACTTTCAGAACTGCTTGAGGCAAATGACTCATGCATTATTGAGAAAATTCCACTACCTTGCCATCGGGAAAGAAGAAGACTCGGTAACTATACCTTTTAAAAACATATGTTTGAAAGAGTTAAATGTCAGTGATTTAAAGGTTGATGTTTATCGTAGTGTGTACGTCTGTGGGAGTTATGGAAGGCAGGACGCGGTATTGGAATGGATTTTATTGCGCTGCACTCTGAATTAACAAATTACATTTTCACGTAAGGACTAACCTTTAAAATGTTGTTGTGTTACTAATGTCACTTTAGATATTCACATGAATCGCCACGTCTGTGGGAAGTTGTGAATAGTCATTGACTTTTCCACATTATTCACCGTCTTTTAGTTCAAATGAAAACAAGAGAAGCCAATGTACTATTTGGTGAAGGAACTTCTATATTTAAATTACCATTCATTACTCAATGTCGGCATGACGGTAATAGCAAATATACCGTAATTATGGTCCATTGTAAAATGTGCGTGAGACTGTCAAATGTATTAAATCCATTAGCAAGGGTACTTAAAGCTGACACTTTTAACACTGGAAAATAGAAATGCACAATATATTGCTTTGTTGGCATGGAGCTGGGCACCACCATATTTAACATGTTTGTAATAGGTTACCTGCAGATATAAACATGACAATAAACATGTCGCTGTGTGTGTTTTGTAGCCAGTGAAGATTAAACATGCCACAAGTTCTTTCCTGCCGCAGTCTAAGATACTGTTGATAATAGAAGCCTTTTAAAAAGGAAACGTGCCCTAAAACAAGTAGGGACTTGACTCACTGGGGTACTGAGCCTCAGTGGAACTCTATACCCCATCCAGCTGGAGATGAATGTGCCTTGATTATACTTTAATGATCTCATTGTTTGACACATGCACAGTACCTTCTTCGGGTTTAAGTTTCAGAAATGATCTGGCCCTTTTAAAGATGTTCAGTCAAGCTAAGAATGCATACAGTTGAGTAATTATATTGTTGTGTATAGTTAGGAGATCCGCAAATAGAGATACAATTACGGAATATTTTTTTTATTCATATGCAGTATGATTGTAGAAGTATCGGTTGTCTCGTGTTATGCACATTAGTGTATTCAGGATCTGTTTAAGCAAGTTAATTAAATATCACTATAAGAACATTTTATATCGTGTATTTTTTTAAATAATCACATTGTGAGAGCACTACACTACAGTCAGTAAAAACGTTAAGATAATGCTTGCCTCTGATGGTATAATACAAAAAAATGATCACAATGCAGTAACTATTCACTGATTTTATTTGTTCACGCGGGTACGACACATTCGTCCTCAAGTTATATTACAAAAATTAGAGAATCTTTGTTAACAAAAAGTAAGTAACAGCAAATAACTATTGAAATCATGAAAAATTTTAAAGCTCTTCAGAGACTACCCCAAGTGCAGTGATCCACACCTATAATGAAGCCTATCTTTTTTTTACCCTCCCTGGTCGAAGTTGCTCAGCAGAAAGCAGCCAATAGAAGCCCACGAGCCGATCTCATTCCTTGCAAACACTGTGGGAAACCTTTTTTGGGAGCCCGTTTACCGACCCATCAACGCAGCTGCGGTGCCTTAAAAACAATTGCATCCACCAAGGCAGACCCAAGTGTCGCCACTTCTGAGAAAGTGCAAAACACTTCAGCCACAGAGGCATTTAGCAAATCAAGAGGCCACGATTCGCCAGTCACCCTTGCGTCTGGACCAAGTCATGCTCCTCCAGTGCTACAAGAGGAACCAGGCAAAGCAATAAACCACGGCAAGCGACTTTCCAGGCCGAAGACAACCACCCTTCCCCTGCGACCCAACGGGGTGTTTTCACACCCAGGTTTGGAGAAGCCATATTCTCTGCCCACCATACCCCCGAGACGTTCAGCTATGAGAGTGTGCTACATCTGCGGTCGGGAGTTTGGCTCAAAGTCCATCTCTCTGCATGAGCCAAAGTGCCTGGAGAAGTGGCAGATTGAGAATGAGAAGCTGCCAAAGCACCTACGGAGGCCAGAGCCCAGCAAGCCAAATACGGACACAAAGGCAGGGAAGCATTTTTTTAATCATTAAATTCGTAATAGACAGCGTACCCATAATTTTTTTTGTATTATAAAGTCTATAATTTCGTAAAACAATTTTTTTGACATATTTAGTCTATACATTTTGTATCATGTAATATCTAAATGTATCTAAAGTGATATATACATAAATCATCAAAAAAACTCTTGAGTAAGTTGAGTAAAATATTTTCCAAAACACAATTGTTTCCTTGTAACGGCCACTACTGATTGTGTTCTTTAATATATGCATATTTTACATTAACCTCTTGATTATAACTGTAATTGTTTGGATCTAAGCATATATTGCTTATTTCAACCTAACATCTGTTCACTGCATTGGAAATACATTTGTTCGACAAAATATAAAACACATTTTATGTTACATAAAATATATTAATATGAAAACTATTCAATATTTTGGAAGTAATACTATAATTAAAATTACATATGAAAAAAAATGAAATTGCATTTAAAAAAGGAATAAGCAAACATTAACAGATGTGGTTCTTTAGTGTTTAGCCTTCCTTGACAATAATGGCATATTTTTTTGGAAATTCATGAATAAAAATTAAATAATGAAATATATATTAATTTCTACATTTTCAGGCTGGTGTTGGTGCAGCTAATGACTTGGCTTGGCAGAGTGCTCAGGCGCAGCTTGTTGCATGCGATAACTGTGGCCGCACTTTCTTGCCTGATCGTCTTGCCATCCATCAACGGAGCTGCTTTAAGTCCAAGGAGATTGCTGCTAAGGATGGTGGCCGTAGAGGGCCCTCCCTGTCCCGTGGAGCCACTTTCCGGAAACCCTCAAGCACTGTGAGCTCGTCCTTGCCCGTTGTTTCAGCTCCCAAAGCTCCCGGTGTCGAAAGGCTTGGAGTAGATAATGGTAAGGAAAGGGTTAATAAATTAATTCATAATGTTCATTGGATGTTTGGATATTTTTTTTATATCACAATATGGAAGTAAAGTAAAAAGTGAAGTGGTTCAATAATAACATACATTAAACGGGTAATTATAACTTACATTTTTGCACTTGCCATTCGGATTTTTTCAACTGTCAACATATTTACAAAACTCACGTTATGTACCGTACATGTGCCAACTTGTGCAACCTTGCTTGTGCTTAGGAGGCGGCACGAATAAAAAGAACGGGAGTGTGACGGCATCGCTGCAAGCCACAAAGGCCCCCATGCCACGCACTCTCATCTGCTACATCTGTGGCCGAGAGTTCGGGACAAAGTCACTGAGCATCCACGAGCCACAGTGCCTGGAGAAGTGGAAAAACGAGAATGACCGACTGCCCAGAGAGTTACGCCGGCCGGTCCCAAAAAAGCCACTGGTGGCACAGGCTGGCGGGGGCACCGGGGCAATTGCAGTGAGCAATGAGGCAGCGTGGGAAAGCTTCAAGGGGCAGCTGGTACCATGTTCTAACTGCGGCCGGAAGTTTGCGCCAGACCGTCTGCAGGTGCACCAGCGCAGCTGCAAGGTTAAAGGTCCTGGCGCTTCACCTGCTTCCACTGGACCAGGAGCAAGTGCGGCCGTGCAGGTCAAACTTCCCATTATATGCTGTGACCACGGCGATAATTTATAATAATAAAATGGTCTAATACTGCTTTACCTATTTATGGTGATGGTTAGCTGTAACATATTCGGTGAAGTATATAGAGTGAAATATCGTGTTGTCATAATTTATACTGAACATAGTTTACTCTGTATGTACAATTCTCTGAAGTAGGGTAATGATATGTATTTCTGTTATATAGGAAAGCCTTATTTGTCATGTAACAGCATTACTTTAAATGTATTGTTATGCTCATGATACATGCGTAGAATTGTGCATGTGAGAATTTATATTTTAGGGTTTATACGTTTTGTATATAATTGGTTCGTGATAGATTTTCTATGCAGCACAATGTCGAAATGAATTATTGAATCGAATTGTAACTCCATGTTGTGACAGTTCATCAAATATGTCGAGAGTGAGCAGTGAATTTCTATTTTCCCACTCATTATAAACGAGGCACATATTTACATAATTTTTACATCTTTTATTGAAACCCAGCCCAAGGTAATCCGAAAGCCGCAAACGGTTATCTGCTACATCTGTGGACGAGAGTTTGGAACCAAATCTATCTCCATACATGAGCCACAATGCTTCACGAAGTGGCATATTGAGAATGACAAGCTTCCAAAGAATATGCGTCGGCCTGAGCCCAAGAAACCTGAGGTGGCCTTAATTAAATGTAAGTAATGTTTGCAGCAATAAATATTAAATACACTCACCACTCAGCTAATTAACCATTAACTTTCCTAAATCACTTGACCTCTTCTTTTACCAGTCACTGCACCATTGTTTTCCTAATGTAATTTGATAATGAAAAGCAACATACCCATGTGCTTAGTCAAGAACATTTTCACATTGTCTGTTCTAATGCATGGATCAAAAATATGGATAGTGGCAAAAAAATGTGCAAATAGCAAGAGTTGTATGTTATGAATTAAAGTTACTGACAGATAAAAAGACATTGTTCACAGAAACAACACAAAATATGGATGTCATATTAAATGTCAAAAAAACTAAATTGGCTCGGAAAAAGCACTTCATCACTCGACGGGACCGGTTTCAATACGGCAGCCAAGAGAGGGATCGCATGCGAAATGACAGTCAATTTGAGAAGTGGGCGTTGCATTCTGTTCATATGCAGAAGTGTGATGAATTGTGACAGGACCATGAGGAATGGCTTGGAGAGGTCTTCATCCAGCTGTGGATAGATCATGGCTGATAATGGTAGTAAGGGTCTCCATCTGGCTAACGCTTGTGTTGTGCCTGTGTGCAGCGAGTGGGACCTATGACCTGGAGGCAGCCAATGCAGCGGCGTGGCAAAGCTCGCAGGGCCAGCTGGTGCCATGCCCTGTCTGCGGCCGCACATTCCTGCCTGATCGCCTGGCTGTGCACCAGCGTGCCTGCAAACCAAAGCCTGCCAAGGCTTGAGCTGGACCAGCTGGCTCTGGAACAGCTGAAGATAGGGAGGCCTTCAAAAAATGTCCTTCTGGGAGCTCTGAATGTTCTTCCAGTTGGTTACCAATTGTTTATAAAAAAAATAATAGTGGAACAGAGTGGCAAAAAATATACCGGGAAGTTTACATTTCCAGCTTTGATGCTCATTAATACATTCACCAACGTATAGAGGCTAGAAACGTGTCATACTCACTTCCATGCTGATGCAAACGGGTTATTATACAGATAGAAAATAAACAGGTTTGCCTTTAATTGTCTCTTACATGTGCCTACCTTCACAACTGCACCATTACAGCCTTCCCTGTTGATATGCTGTAATGGGTCATTACTATATTAATGAAGGCCGAATTTGGACCAAACCCTATCCAGCATTGCCCAATGTCAGCATGTTGACTGGGCTAGAGCGAAATGAATGAACCTCAAATGAACATAATTCTATCCTTACTTTACTCCCATGCCCGTACTCCCCCCTTCAGCAATCAAAGCTTTCAACTGAAACCCTAGTCAGCCTTCACTCAATTTTCCCTTGTTGCCCTCATCGTCTGGAGCTTCATTTTCCCAGACATCCATATCGTCTGCTTCCTGCCCTATACAATTTCAGAGTCAAGACCTTGTTTTCTCTGTCAATGACTGTCTTGATCTTTTTAAAATAAATATTGTCCACTGTACAGTGTCTTGCGATATGGTTGCATTTAGATACTTTACGAGTTATTAAAGGCGGGCTGGGAACAAAATGATGAATCAACCAGTAGGCAAGAGCAGTTTGGAGCGGTTTTAGGAAACTTAAAAGAATACTGTATACCAATGTGCCTAAAGAAAAAAGTTTTTAATCAGTGTACATTACATGTGGGTCCGGAACTTGGATGTTGTGTAAGAAAATGCAAGAAGTCATGTATTTTAACACGTAGGCTTTCATGTATTTTCGGAATTTAACTAAGAGACAGGAACGATGGGGCACATGGAGAACATACTTTAGTTACATCGTATTAGCAGTTAAACAAATTTAAGTGGGCTTGGGCAGGACACTACGGGAAGGGATATTGGCCAATGGTCAAAACTAACAAAGTATCGGCCAAATGAAGGGGCTTATATGAGAGGACGCGTCTGCTACGGAGATGGAGGGGTGCAATCCGCTTGTATGCAGGTGCAAGATGGATTGTTGAATCACAAGACTATAAGAGGTGGTGGCAGTTGAAGAAACCTTCATCCAGCAGTGGATAGGTCAAGGCTAATGATATTGATGAACATTTGTATTATATGCACTATTTTTGGGGAGAATTTTTTCACAAATGTATGTAATGATTTTTAATACATATGCAGCAGGGCAGAGTACCAAGATTGTCCAATTGATTTGCACTTCTAATATGGTATCATACTTTACTCAATGAATGTGACGGTTCATGTACCTTTACATTAAATAATAACATGTGTATGTTGAAATATATATAAAATCTCTGATAATAATATAATAAAGATGTGTAATACAACCCGTGTGCACGTGCATTGAAAATATGGAGTGCAATGGTCAAAGCAAATTTCTGCTCTAATGAGCATCTCATTATAAGGCTGAAGTAGTGCTTTAATTATGAATGAATTATGTTATATTCAGGGTGATGGCCGTGTGTATGGGGTAAGAGGAATAGGTCAGTGTTGCTAAGGTTCCAGGGCTCGAATCCTGACATCCACTGATTAAATAAAATGGTTTCTCAAGTTTAGAAACGCGATCGTCTTGGCCTGGTCACCAATGACTACGCAAACGCTCCTCGACACTTTCAATTTGGTCTGTCACTTAACGCGCTCTGTGATTTTAACACATTTAATGTCACAGTCTGCATTTTCTTTTGCCCTTATTGTCACAGACACGTTCACATTCAGCGCAACACGTGAGGACGTGGACATGTGCACGTCTCATGATTAGCCTCTGCCTCTCACAAAGCACACACAAGAATCTAAGGGGGATTTACTGCTTATAAAAAACCCATTTATTTCCCCCACCTTCCAGCATAAGAAAACTAAGCAAACGCTTAGTGCCACAAACAGCTTAAGATTAAATGAAAAAGGGATGCACCAAATAGCTCTATTTTAGACTCTAACAGACATTAAAGGTCAATTGACGTAAAATATATGAAATTAAAATGTTTTCAGCTCTCTTCTCATCTCACTACATCTTTGTCTCTTGACTACATCTCTCCCATCTGCATCTCTCTTTTCTCATCTCATTGCACATCTATCTTTTGTCCACATTTCTCTCATCTAGCTACATCTCTTCTCTAAAACGCAATAAAAAATTGGGGGGGGGGGAGGGATAAAATAAGACGAGAACAGAAATTGTAAATAAAATCCACGTGTTTCACCTTTGATATGTTTCTCTTAGAATAACAATCGTGTGTAAAGTGCATGCAGGTAAAGGCTTTCAATGACTTGCTCACACCGCTGCTTGTGGAAGGGCCTCTGCTGGAGGGAGCTCTGGAGAGCCCTACTAAGAGCAGTGTTTCGCAATCTTTTGTGTGAATTTAGTTTCAACCGAGTACCAGCCGCTCGCCTGACCCAACATGCTTCCGAGAAATAAACTTGTGAAGATTTTAACCAAGTGCCCATTTTGTGAGCCAGTCACTGCGAGCGAATGCAAAACAAATCGATGGACGCTCTGCACGCAACGACGTTATTTGTTCGCGCTGGCTGGTTACTCGTGGAAACCACATTTGTTTTACGATCAATGAGTTTATAGAAGGTCTTTTATATCGTTCTAGGCCACCATACGACTTAAAATGCATCGTAGTTATTTAATATTGACAGATTTCGCGCATGATTATTCACCAATTACTCGTGTGTGATATAATTTCACACATTTATAAAGCACCTCACGTGCCCCCTGAGGCATTGCCACGTGCCCTCGGCTGAGAACCACTACTCTAGGGGGTATTTAGGCCTACTCTTCTACGCTGACCATGCATCCTTGAAAGTGGTGGGAGTTAGCCGCACTTTATCCCACCACACACACCCTGCCTGGTGGACCCACATACTGTTGGGTAGGCAGAGATCGATTGGATATAAAGAAATGTTCCCATTCTTTAAATTGCCACGGCGGAAGATCGAAATTAATCGGTGGCCTCTGCATTGCAATACAAATGTGTGTTTTTTTCTTTTTAATCATCAGATGCTTCAGCAAAAACGAGTCATTGCGTTATCACCACACACACTACGTTTCTCAGTGGCCTGTGTTTTGAGAAAGGCAGATATTTCACCACGACAACCACGGCTAAAGGGCGAAGGAGTGGTGACTCTTCGTGCTGCAGTGACTGCCTGGATATTGCACGAGTGGCATGTGTAAGCACCAGGGGCCCAGCCCTCTCCAGGCAGATAAAGGGGGTCTCTTAGCCTTGTAGCACAGTCAGCCTGTGCCCCACAGGGAGTGTGCTCCTCACAAGGACACGCGTTTCACTTTGGTGCGCGAAGCTATCGCCGTTTCACTGCGATATTAAACACGGAGCTGGGAAAACTTTTAAATATAAAAAAGTGTTACTTTGGCCTCTAATGGCAAATACATTAAGTGAGATAAGTCATAAATAACTTGGTCATTGTATATGACATTGGGATGTATTTACCCATGACATTAGGTGTGTTTTATAGATAGTGGCAAGCTATCTAGTTAGTCGATCGGCAGGACCGTCAGCGTTACCTATGCCCGGGGAAGTTATCTGGAAGGATGAAAATGTTCAGCCCTGGGTCACGCACAGCTCAGGGTAGCGGGCATCACAATGCCCCCGCATTGGGTTCCTCCGTCTTGAGCCAGCACGGCCGGTCGTCTTGGCTCGCGTGCGAGTCCACGCTGGCGGCAGGAGACGGGGCAGAGGAGAGCGAAGAGGTGCGGGCGGTGATGGAGAGAATGGCCCTGGTCAAACTCGCCCGCCATGCGGATCAAACGCAGCAGGAGCTGGAGAAGATCAGGACTCGAGTGGATCACGTACGTACATTGCCAATACTGTAGTGGATTTGGGTGTGCGCGTTAGCTAGCAGTGGTCGGTTTTGATGACGTTGAAGTCAAATTGCAGAGTGATTGTGTAAATGTATTTGGGAATGCACTTTGCGAACACAAATTTCAACACGTGAATATAAAAAAACTCAGCACAAAGATCCATTTAGGGCAGTATTATTGACAAATGTGTTAAGATTGCATTAGTTGTGCTTATGCACCACTGCTAGCGTAGTGTCAATAAAACATGTCTTCTTGGAAAACTGTGGCTTTGTTTGCTCGGTAGCTCTTTTTTATGACAAATAATTGTTTATATAACATTCCTCTTTTTTTTCTCTGATTGCTTTCTCTGGACCAGCTAAATAGCCGTGTTTGCTCTCTTACGACAGACGATGGAAGCCTTTGAATTGGGGAACCGTGCTGTCATGGATTCTTTGAAAAGGGCAAATATGGAGTGTTTTGAGAATTTGGTGAGCACACAGCACACAGCACCTGCCGTGGAAGAAAGGGGATATACACCCGGAGTAAACCTCACCTGACATTTGTGTTGGTTTTCTGCTATTGTAATTTTCACACGACGCTCATCAAAAAAATCAGTTACCGCTCGTTAATCTTCGTACTTATTTTCAGGAACAATTAGAATCATTTCTGTCGAGCTCCACGCAGAGACGACAGCACCAGCAGGATACGATGGTGTTCATCGTTGGCTATCAGGAGAAGTGTGGCTGTCGCCAACAGCTGCTGTCCCAGCTCAGCGAGGTACAACTCTGCCCACAATTGGGCAGCTTTGTTCAGAGGTGGTTTGCGGTGGGGTAAAGCGTGGCGACTTCTACCTCTTCCAAGATGTCTGGCGGGAATGGAATAGTAGAACAAATACCCTCTAGAGCAGTGATTCTCAACCTCTGTTGGCAGAACCGGCCCTAGACCTTTGGGGGCCCTAAGAAAAATTTGGTTGGAGGCCCCTTTGATGTATGATTTTTTTTCACCCACTCGCTAGCAGTGACTCTAGGGGGCCCTCTGCTGGCCACGGGGCCCTTTGCAATTGCAAGGGTCGCTTAGTGGCTGGGCCGGCTCTGTCTGTTGGCTACTGTACCCCTCGATAATTGGTTTTTTACCCTTCTACCTGGCAACAAAACTGACACCTTTTTACAAGGAGTCAAGTTTGCATAGACCGCAATACCTGCAGTCATAATACAAACAAAAGACATAACTCTGATAATGTGTACTGTCCTTGAAGTTGATTGGTCCACACCCGAGACAGCTTTCCTTAGAGCCTAGTCTCACATGGGTTTGATGCTTTCGTGACTGCAAATATCCATACTCTTTGGGTCTTTCGGCAAAGGCACGTAGGTATAAAATAAATGGATTATATATTTTTTCCGCCTGAGGACGACCGCTTGTGTTGCGATCGAAACGTCGTGATTTATTTAATTGTATACCTACGTGACTTTACCGAAAGAACCAAAGAGTATTTAATAAATTGTTCATTTTGTGAGGTATTCCAACTCGCTAATCACTGCAAGGGAATTTTTTTAAAATGTCAATGGACGCTGCTCTGCATGCTTGAGGTCATATGTTCACACTCGCTGGTTACTCTTGGAGACGACATTGTTTACGATTGACGAGTTTAGAAATGTTTTTTATATCACTCCACGTTACCATGTTGCATTTAAATGTTATCGTAATTATTTTATATTGGCGGATTCATCCTCTCCAGAGGGGGCTCTCTCTCTCTCTCGAGGGGCTTTCTTGAGGGGATTCTAGAGGGGTCTCTCTAGCGGGGTTTTCTTGAGGGGGCTTTCGTGTTCTCCCTCTATCGGAGGCCCTTCCACCAGCAGTGGCATGAGAGGATAAACTTATCCTTGTATTCCCAACCACGGCATGAATTATTTATTACAAGCGGATTGTACGAAAGCATCTACAAGGGGCCCATAAATATATATATATATACTTTATAATCTTAAGTAATACTGGGGTTATTACAGGATTATTGTTGAAATGGTCATCAACACTAAGGAGTTAAGTGTATGAAAGCGTGATAAAAACGAATGTAACCCCTTTCTTGCAGTTCTTTGATCACAGTTCAATACTTACTGATGGAGAATCGTCGCAGGATCTGGACGTCGATATAAGTCACAGCACACAAAAGGTAACTTTAATTCTTAAGCATTTAATCACTTTGCCCTGGGGCATAATTGATGCGTCAGCTCACATCCTGCACTATGAACGCGACAAACTGAATGTGATTCCTGGCCATGGCTAACATCAGTGGCGAGCGATATCTGGAACTGGTCCTTGGCCGCCCACCCCTTCAACCCACGCTGCCCAGCATCGTGAAGTATGGCCAAACAACCATCATGACCGACACAGTGTGAGGAGGCCCTGATCCAGCAGTGGATCGATAACACGGCTGTTCATTTGACACGGCACCGATAAGTATAAATGGGTGGCTGAAAAAGACGATGAAACTGTAACAATAATGATAGCAGAAGCCTGCTCTTGTGCATTTTGTTATTAAAGGTTCAAGAGGCTCTGGAGTCAACCAGGCAGGCAATGGAGCACTTGGGGACGCTGCACAGTGCCCTCATTGTGCTCACCAGCCACACGGGCAGTGCCAAGGAGAAAAAGAGGTACGGTGCAGTGCACAGCCACACTGGAAGTTGAGGGTTATTGGCCAGATTACAGATGGAGATCCGTGACTCAGAACTGAACCTGCTGGCGGTGTGCTACTGTGTATAATAGAGGTTCCGTCGTCAGCACAATCAGCGTGACGTTATAGGTTTCTATAATAGTTTTTTACCCTTTTATCTGGCAACAAAACTGACACCTTTTTTACAAGGAGTCATGTTTGCATTGACCACAATACCTGCAGTCGGAATGCAAACAAAAAACATAACTCTGATAATGTATGCATTGTCCTTGAAATTGATTGGTCCACACCCGAGACAGCTTTCCTTAGAGCCTAGTCTCACATGGTGTTGGACCAGAAAACGCCAAAAGGCGCACAACTCAAAGACAATGCACCATCAGAGTATGAGAGCTCGGGGTAAGCATTTACTCCTTGTAAAAAAGGTGTCAGTTTGTTGCCAGATAAAAGGGTAAAAAACTATTATATTTTGCTACTGGAAAATGAGGTTCCAAAGGTGTTAAAGACTTCTCTTCGCAGTGGCCGAAGAGGTGTTATATCCCTCGCCTGGTATGCAGAAGGCCATGGGTTGATTCTGACCCTGATGTTGTATATTTGTGGTTTGCGTGTTCTCTCTTTCCCCCGTGGCCGTGTGAATATTTCTCCACATTTATAAACATGCGTTTAGATTATTTGCCAACTATAAATTCCCACGTATGGTAAGCCACTTCGATTAGCTATCATGTGCGGCCAGGTCGCCTCTAAAAAGCTAATAGCTCAGTAGGCTTACCCGATAAAACAGATTAGTACATATATAGAAATATTTAGGGGTTGTCCCGACACCCACAACACCCACAATGGCTCCACCTGGTACAGTGTCAGAGGCTAAAGCTGCATTGAGTGCATGGAGGTGGTGGGAAGGATGGCACAGCAGGGATGAGCAAGGGTTCAGGGAATAGGGGAATGCAACACAATTCTCAAGATACCCTACCCTTCCCAGCAAGAGCTGTGATCAATAGCGGCAAATGAGAAGTGGAATCAGCCTGGCATGAGATTTTTTTTTTTTTACAGCATGGCTAGCACACGAATGTGCCTCCCATCACTTCCCGCTCTCTCCTACTCACTCCCTGAGCTAACGGTGAGGTGCATGACTGCGTAGGGAAATGCACTCTCCACGGTGCACAACAATATCGAGTCAGGTGCAGACAGACGTGGGCTGAGCTGCTCGAGGGTGCTGAGCTGTATCACGGAGAGGGGCGGAATGCAACGCATGCATAATTCATGGAGACACAAATAACGTCGATCGATGCAGGCTCACACAACGGTAGCACAACTCCCACACCGCTAACACCTTCCAAGGGTATGGTGCTGCCACTATCGGCGGGAAGGACCTCAACGAGAGGGAGCTCTGGAGAGCCTCTCTAGAAGGTATTTCGGCCTAATTTAATTTTTGGTACTTTAATGAAGATGTGTTGCGCTTTACTTCAGAATCATCATATTTATTTATACTGGAGGAATCCGATTAGCTATAAACGCTTTTTTCCATCGATGTCCAGTTGCGGTGGATCAGAACGTTCGAACAGGCAAAGCCCACTGAACTATTAGCTTTTTCTTCAAAAGCGACCTGGCCACAACTGATAGCTTAACGAAGTGGCTTATCACGTGGAAATTATCGCAACCAAATAATCTAAACAATTTACTCACTTCTAGATTTGAAGCTTTCGTGACTGCAAGGATTCATACTCTTAGTTTTTTCGGTAAAGTCACGTAGGTAAAAAATAAAAATAAAAATTTATTTTTATTAATTTTAATTAAAAAAATTGAAATTAAAATTTATTTTTATTAATTTTAATTAAAAAAATTCAAATTAATTTGTATTAATTTTAATTTCTATTTTTTACCTACGTGACTTTACCGAAAATATATCCGTGTATTAAAAAAATTAAATAAAATTTTCTTTATTTTCATTTCAATGTTTTACCTACGTGACTTTACCGAAAAAACTAAGAGTATGAATCTTACTCACCTTACACAACCTGCCGATCGACTATGGTGGACCCATTCACTCTGCTGGGTGGGCAAAGGCGGGGGAGGTTTTAAAGAAACTCGCGCCGTCGTTTCGACTTCCACGCCGGGAGATCGAATCGAATCGGCGACCTCTGGCTTGCAAGTCCAGCGTGCGAACCATCACCCCGCTGCTGAATGCCACTAACGCTGGCATGCCCATTCATTTATATCTGTGTATCGAACCTCTGGGTTGCGGTGGTGCGTGTGGGATTAGTGTTTTCTTTTCAACCGTGAATGTTGACTCAGATGGCTCAGTGGTGGGTTGAAGTGCAGCCACTTGAGCATGTCCCAGCTTGGGAGGAGTTGCCAACACGCAGCGGCAGGCCACCGTGAGATGAATTTATTTATGTTGAACTTCTTTCGCACCGTACATAGCCAACCGTGCTAATCGGAGGTGGGTGGGAAGGCCAATAAACTAAACACAAAAGCAGTTCTAAAGCAAGTCGTCTTCAATTTTAATTTAAAGGTCTAGTGGCTTCCTAATATCGGAAGGAAGAGTGTTCCAGACGGCCACAGAAGCTGCATCTGAAAGTGTGCGATGCGGTGACCGTCTTGGTTCGATGGTTAGCCAAAAAAAGATGCACATTACTTTGTCTCCAGGTACACGTGTGCGTGTTAGTGCCACCAATGAGTGAGTGTGGGGAGAGGTTGTGGTTAGCGCACTGCACTACGAACCCGGTGACCCGAGTTCGATTCCCGCTCACGACCAACAACAGTGGCAAATATCTGAATCGGTCCTGGACGTCCCCTTAGGGGCCGTCCATAAATGACGTCAC
>CM025621.2:10134158-10152435 GCA_014621495.2 Entosphenus tridentatus | reverse complement strand
ACTTTACCGAAAGAACCAAGAAGATGAATCCCTGCAGTCACGAAAGCTTTAAATCGAAATATATAGCTCTTTTTCAGAAGCGAACTGGCCACAAATGATAGCCCAACGAAGTGGCTTATGACGAGGGCATTTATAGCAGCCAAATAACTCTAAACGCACGTTTCTAAATGTGGAGGGGAAAACCGCGAGGTACCCGGAGAAAAATCCACACGACCACGGGGAGAGAGACACGCAAACTCCAAAATATACAGCAGGTGTCAGCGTCTGGATCGAACTCGCGACCTCCTCCATACCAGGCGAGGGAGTTAACATCTCTCCATGGTGGTTTTTCCAGTTTTTTCGAGGATTGTCTGCTTTTGAGCCTGCTTGCCCTGGGAAATATGTAAGTCATTCCGGGACATGGGCGGTGACTTGGTCGAGTGGTCGCAGTTTTTCCAATTTGTAGCAAAGTTTTACAGTTACAGCGCCACAGCCACCATGGTTAATTCTGCGGGCGTGTTAGTTGTTACATTTGTGCCGTCTTCTTCACAGTCAATGTTAAGGGATCCTGATTATGTATGCTGGCGTCAAGGTCCAAATTTACAAAAATATTGAAAAAAAGACCTGAATATTACTCAATTGGGGAAAATCTGCATAGAAAATGTCACCCTCTGCTGCAAAACATAGCAGGAACCACCTCAAGATGTCTTGAAACTCAGTGGGGCTTTTCTGTACAAATGAATGAATAACAATGTCATTAAAAGTCTCGGTATTTGTCTGTTGTCTAATAATTCACTTTTCTAGACAATGCATTTACATGTAGTTCTACTCTTCTTCAGATATTGCGAGATGTTTCCATGATATGCCCCCGGTGTTTTTTTTGCATTAAAGTGGCTACTCTACTCACAGGTACGATCACTGGAAGGGTTAACTGTGAAAGAGTAGCTGTGAAGAGGCCTGATCGCTGAGCAATGAAAAGGTCTTTTGAACAGACAATGGGAAGAGTGGTAATTTTGATGAAAAACTGGCTTATCCAGCGATGGACCGGCCCAGAGATGTGTTTACAAGGCTAAGCGATAAATACACATTACGATGTTTCTTGGAATGATTTCTTGCACATCCATCATATCGTTCTTTCTCTCCCAGCGATTCAACAACTGTGCAGTTCTGAATCTACCTTCTCTTGCCACGAAAACACCATTGAGAATACCTTGAGAGTGGAACTGCAAACAAGGCTGCACGGATTGTGAGTCTGTATTGACAGTTGGCTTGTCCGCTAATTCTCGTGTCACGTGCCCCTGTTTATCATGAAAATAAAATATTAATTTGAGAGAACGTGTTTGGACATTTTTTGTGAAATGTGCTTTCCCCGTTTCATAACACAGGTAACGTTTTAAGTGCCAATAAATTGCCTGGCGCGCGTGACCCAGTTTATAACGTCAGTGGACCCGCAATTTACGAACCGCAGTGATAACTCTTCTGCCCTTCCTTCTTGGCGCAGGGAGCACCGTGAAGGGGGCATGAAACATCAGCACATCGTGGACTCGCGCGAGGAGGCAGAGCTGTCCCAGGCGAAGGAGGTCGCTCACCCACTACAGAGAGAACCGAACCACGATTGTGTTAGTACCGCCACCACATACTAAACACACGTGCAGCCAAATAAAAGCCTCTCAATGGCGTGAGGGTGGTGGAGGGGTTATTTGACCATACTTCACCACGCTGGTCAGTGAGGGTTGGTGAACGTTGGGGAACATAGACGTGGGAGCATAGTACAGTACACACTTAGATTTGAAGTTTTCGTGACTGCAAGGATTCATACTCTTTGTTTTTTTCGGTAAAGTCACGTAGGTAAAAAAACGTATTTAAAACAGAAAAATTTCTATTTTTTTACCAACGTGACTTTACCGAAAAAAACAAAGAGTACAGTACACACATTTAGTTTTCTGCCGTGCCCTATGCTGCCCACTATATAATCTCCCCAACAGCAGCCGATTATCGAAACACTATCTATGGTCATTCTTGCTTAGCTTCCGAAATTATCATGGGCATGACAATTTACACTGCTGGGGCACATATCTATTTACAGACGCCTGTGTGGTGGAAAAGCGTTTGTGCCATAAATATCGGTGGAGCAACATGTGTTTCTGTGATGGTGGGGTTTCAAATGTCTTGCCTTATAGGTTGATCAAAGATCAGCAGAGAACTTATATCAAGTAGTGTATTTCAAACACCCCACTGTACTTTCATGTCAGCGCGCACAGTATTTGTTTTTTGCCGAACTAAAATAATGTGCAGCTGTGTTGCAAATGTCACACGCACTGTGTATTTAGTAGCCTGGATACGGCGTGTACACGTTTGTCTGTGGGTACGAAAAGGTCCCATTTTAACTTTTTTGTGTGAACGTTTCCAGACTTTTCTTCACGACACAGAGTACTGTACACCTGCAGTGACTTTCGGTGTTTCGAGTACACTCTCATTAAAGTCCTCTTCCAAGGCCTCTGGTCAGCATGAAAGAGTAGGCCAAAATGCGCTTTAGAAGAGTGGCTCTCCAGAGTAGCGCTCTCTCGTGCAGGTCCCCCCGTCAGCAATGGCAACGGGCAAGCACCCTTTGCCTTATCACTGCATACGTTGCATATGTCAAGGTTGTCAATTATTAACAGCGGTGCAGTGGTTCGTGACCTGAGTTTGATACCCGTTCACGGCTAACATCAGTGGCCTGGGCTCCAACCATTCAGAATCTCGCACTGACCGGCGCAGGTGAAATATGGTCAAACAACCTCCCACGTGTGAGACAGCAAAGGGATGTGAGTTTAAGTCAACCGAAACAAACAACAGCTCACAAACGCAAATTAAATGGAATTCTTTCAAGCCCTTTGCATCTCACAGGGACAAGCAACACGGCCCGAAGACCTGGAGAAGTGTCACGTCACTGCTGATGACGTGCTGCAGGTGGAAGCTGGGCAACACAGCTGCATCCACTTCACGTGGATGGACTTGCAGCACAACGCGATGGTGCTCAAACGCGGCCTCCGGGACGGGCGACTGCATCCTCGCGTGTGCGAGGTGAGGAGGGAGCCACTCGCCTCGATAGAGTCGAGCAAAGTCAAAGTGCTTCTCCTGATCGAATTCGTATCTGAGGAAGCGCTCACCCGCCGTTTACAGCCCTGAGCCTGCGATGGGATTTCCGCATTCCTTTGGCAAGAGCAGAGCTTTCCACAGGACAACAAGTATTGCCTTCCCCGCCAAAGTGGTACTCGTTTTATCGACCCAGTGCGATGATAGGTGAAACCAAAATGTGCTCTTTAATTACCAGGCCACGCCATGCAGGAAAATGCTTGTGCTGTCAATGGGCTCCTAAGTGGAAGAAAAAGAAAACTGATGACATTAAATGTAAGCTGCTCATATAAACAAGCAAAGCTCCATTCCGTGTCCAAATACATCTATGCTTAAACAATCACCCTCTTCAGTCCGATGTTATCAAGTCGTATTTGTTTACAAAAGGAAACTCTGCACTGGCTTCGACCTTCGAGGTCCTGCCATTCGAAGTCAGGCTTGCTAAGCAAATGCTGTTGGATTCCAGATGTCATTGGCAAGGGTACTCCACATAAACCATGAATCCTCAGTGAATGCCAAAGGCGATGCAGTACATAAACTCGTGCATTGCTGAATTCATAAAAAAATGTATATGTGGAGACAAAACAGTTTCCTTGTATAATTGCTTTTACCTAAAATGTTCCACTCCGAATGATAAACCGTCTGCAGCAGCAACTATTAAAAGGCATCTCAAGGTAGCTTGCAAATGACAATGTAAAGTGCCCATGTAATGACAAAGCACAGTTTTTTTATTTTTATGAACGGCATACGGGGTTACATATTTATGTAATTACTAGCCAAGCATAAATATATAGGGGCAGTGGTGGTGCAGTGAGTTTAATATCCGGCCACAACTATCATCAGTGGCGGGTGACATCACATCCAGTCCTGGGATCCAAGCTGCACTAACCAGCGTGGTGAAGTATGGTTAAACGGGCCCCAAGACCGACACGGAATGATGAAGACATTATCCAGCAGTGGATTAACACAATTATCCAAAGTATAGATTTTTAATTTACAAAAAAATGATCATTTTCACACTGGAATAGCGTACTCTGATCGTGGTGGATTTTGTCTAACTTAAGTTTAGTTTCTTGCACCTAACCAGGACGAGGCGACGACAAGGGCGGGCGCGTTTTCTTAATTCCACGCAGATTGTGGAAAATAAACAACGGTGGTGAGTGCATGGGATTGTGTGCGTCCGATAAGCAGGTGAAGGTGGTTCTAACATAGCCCTAATTAACCTTTGGATGACATTACAAGCGCTGATAGTGTTACCAACAACAGTTGAGCCCGTGGTCAAATATAACCCTGGAATTCTTGCAAATCATTTAAATAACACTTATGGATATATATGCACCGAATGGGATGGCGTTTTGAAATAATAAAATCTGCTCCATTAATTGCAGGTGCCAATTAACAGCACCTTAGGAAGCCTCCGATAATGTGCTTCGTGTGTTTTTGTAGCACTGCCAGTGGTCGTCTTGTGCACTGATAGAGTAGCCTATTACATAGAGGTAATTGCGCCCTTTGTGATAAGAGTAACCTCCTGCTGAGCAAATTTTCAACTTGCGTTTTCCAGCTCCGTTAAAAGGGGAGGACCTGCGGATGCAAGGGGCACGGCTTTAGGCATCTGACCCCGTTTCCTCTTTGTAACTCTAACGTCAAGCTGCGCGACCATTTGCCGCGCTCTACGAAATTAGGATTGTTTGGGTTCACATAAGATGTGCGTACTCCCACCTCTTCCAATATGTCTATCCGGTGTGAAAGAGTGGGGGAAAATACCCTCCAGAGAGGCTCTCTAGAGCTCCCTTAGTGGAGGCCCTTCCGCCAACAGTAGCGTAAACGAGCAATTGCAGGGCTGCGCCTTTACCTTTTAAGCAGAGAAGCACTCACGTATCTTGTTGTGAAACAGATAAAAACATAATCCTGTTAGGTATTTATTTTTACAGGGGTTGTTGATGCTGTTGTGCAAATGATTGCGAAGGTGATTGTGAATGCCATGGAGCAGTACACCATGCTACAGAGAGAGAGGCTGGCCTGCCTCGTTTACAAGTACCGTGTCCATGTCCAAAACAAGCGTATGGAACAGAATCTGCGATCATCGGGAGAGACAAGTTTCATTGTCTCGAGGGTCCGAAGCAACTTGTATAACCACCGCATGGAGGTGAGCTTGCAGTTGAATACAGTTTCACGTTTCATCAAAAGGCCCGTTAGATATTTGTGGGTTAAGAGGAATGTCAGAAGTAGTTCTGTCATAACTGATTCCGTGGGCCATTCTCTAACACTTTGGGTTGGTTGCACTGTTCATGGAGCAGGCAGCTAAGATTGAATACAATTCTCCATTTGCCAGAGTGTAGTCCACGAAAAGAGTGTACAAGTTTGAACATGTGTAGTGTGCTATTGGAACCTCCTTTGCCAGTAGCAAAATATGATAATAGTTTTTTTACCCTTTTATCTGGCAACAAAACTGACACCTTTTTTTACAAGGAGTCATGTTTGTATTGACCACAATACCTGCGCCTTTTGGCGTTATCTGGTCCAACACCATGTGAGACTAGGCTCTAAGGAAAGCTGTCTCGGGTGTGGACCAATACATTTCAAGGACAGTGCATACATTATCAGAGTTGTGTTTTTTGCTTGCATTCCGACCGCAGGTATTGTGGTCAATGCAAACATGACTCCTTGTAAAAAAAACGTGTCAGTTTTGTTGCCAGATAAAAGGGTAAAAAAACAATTATCCTGTGTAGTGTGATCACATTTCGCAAATGCCAATTGTGCACAACATCAGTCAATCTTCACGCAGTACGTACAAATATATATTTTTAAAATCTTAATTTAGAATTTCTAACAATTCCTGATGCTCTTTTTAAATAAAATTGTAACGTATTTTGCTACATTTTATTTATTGGCTTCATGTCACGAAAATCCAGTTGGAACTCTCGCAGTGTGCTAGAGAATGGCTTCATGGAACTGTATATCATGGAGCTACTTCAGAAATTCCTTCAAGTGACTTTTTTATCCACCCACTAGGGGGGGAGGGGGGCACTTTCCCACACACCCTGCTACAGAGAAATGTTCTTTGCAAGGGCAGTCAACCAGACAATATTTTCATTCTCCCAGCTGGAATTTGACCATATTAAGTGCAAACCAATATTCTATGTAATAGATGCTTGCTGTGCAATCATTGGTGACTGGACTGAGACCGACAATACACTACACTTGAGAAACCGATTGATTCATGGGTGGCTGCCCGTACTCAAATCCAGAATCTGAGCAATGCAGCTCAGTGCTCTGACCACTGAGCTACCTGGCTATACTGATATAATTCAGTGCATTAAGGTGGTGTTTGTGAATGGTGATGCTGATGCTGATTATTTTGCTGGACATTCTATTCACTTGCAGCAGTGTTTAACAAATAGCATAGCAAAACGCTGGAGTGATGGCCCGGTGATTAGTCAACCGTACTGTGTTCCCAGCAACCTGGATGTCTAGGACCCCCACCCCACCCGAGCCTCTGGTTACCCTCTATGACTCAAACGTTGTTGTTGCATTTTTCTCTTCTTGGTTCTTTCGATAAAGTCACGTTGAAGGGAAATAATAAAATAATAAAAATAAAACATAATAAAATAATTCTCACGACGTTTCGGCCACAACGCGAGCAGCTGTCCTCAGGTGAAGAACAGGTCTGTCGGAAAGACAGCGTCTGAATGAAACACCACCAGGCTTGGAGCGTATATTTAAGCTGGGTTGGAGGGGGAAGAGCATCTTGACAAAATCATTTTCATATCAACAGGAATTTTGCATATTTATGGGAAATGCAGATATGGAATTAGTCATTACTTGTGGAATGCGTAGGAGGTGGGCGGGGGGTTTCAAAGTCATAATATGCCCGTGCATTATGCAGGATGTTGTTGTTGCAGTGGACCTCGACTTGGAGCCGGAGGCTGAAGATTCTCGGGGCGGAGCGGCGGCGAACCGCCGGCTTCCTCACGGCGTGCATGAGTGTTGTCGAGACGCATTCCGGCCTCTTCTTGCGGAAGCCTCTCCTTGCCTCGGCAGACAGGTGTCCCAGCGCAGCGGCTGTGCGCACCTCACGAGTCCTCCCTGCAGTTTTACAAAACATCAGAGTGCTTATTCCAAAATGGGAAGAAAAAAATATCCTGACATTTTCTTCCCCCTCCCCCCTCCCCCAATTTCATATTTTTCCTCCTTGTAGGTCACTACGTTTCAAACCAGGAAAAGAATACCAAACACATCTGGTTTCGCGTACACGTGCTCCTCTGATGTGCCAGCATAATAAACTTGCAACAGATGGATACACAAGCAAGGTAATATTGCATTTCGAAAACGTAATTGCAATAACGGTGACATTAAAAGTCCACATTTGCTTACGCAATACGGTATTTGTTAACAGCGCAATGATGGCAGTCATGCTGCCATGTGTTTACCTCACACGGCACACCACAATGGCAGCGTTGACAATCGTTGCGAAGTTACAGCTGTTTTTGTTTGTTTTGTCCTCACAAGTCTAATACTAAAGACGCGCAAAGGTCAAAATCCATCAACGTAACGGGCAGCTCTGCGTGCCAAGCCATGGACTCCACAGACTGGTGGCCATCACGTGCTCCGGTGCCTCCTGTTTTTGCCGGTGACGAGGAACGTCCGGCCCCAACCACGTGCGCGAATTTGCCAAGAATCCAACAGATGGACCTGTGCCGCGTTGTCATTGGCCACCAAAATGTCAGGTAAACATTGGTTGGTGTCACGTTACTTGAAAATAAATAAATCCACAAAGTTACAGGTTTTTTTTCGATTTAAAGCTTTCGTGACTGCAGGAATTCATCTTCTTGGTTCTTTCGGTAAAGTCACGTAGACTTTACCGAAAGAACCAAGAAGATTACAGGTTTTTTTTTTGTTCAATGCAGTAGATGTGTTCATTGTCAGTAGCTCTACTCAATGCCACTGCTATATGAAAAAAACATCCCAGTTATCGCCATCTCCGAAGTTGTCATGTAATAATCCACCAAGCACGAGCGGATTTCATCGTTCCACACAATTTATTAACAAAAACACACACTTTGTATTGCAGTTCCAGGTTACCTGACATCAACAAGCCTACGGAGAGGAGACCCAGAGTATTGTCACACACCGTTTACCTAAGATCTTACTTTCCTGTGATGAGTTCGACTGCAGCCAGCAATAGTCCTCAACGTTCAGGTTCGTTCGTTCGTTCGTTTCTCAATCCGCGGCGGCTGCGTGTTGAGTCGGGTGGCCTCGACCTCCCTTTCCCTGGCGACAGACTTTCGCCCTTCCTGGGGAATTCCCAGGCGTTGTTCCCAGGCCAGCCGAGCGACGTCGTCCCGCTACCGTGTGTCCTGGGCCGGCCCCCCGGGGTCTTCGCATTCAAGTACTTTGCGTAAAAATTGAGCGAGAAAAATTGTGAAAAGTTACACCAAAGTGTAATAACGCGTAGGTTTTTGTGCGGTCGTGCTGTGCCGCTCGCCGTCGTGTTTTCGGGTTGCACTGAGTGATGTGAACTGCTTAATGCAGTTCCTGAAAGAGCTGTCAGCACGTGGAGTGAAACGTCGGACATTGTGGCGAACAACACGCGGTACAAGCCGAAAACACATCGGAGCACTTTGCACCAAGGTGTGTTACATACGTTAATACAGCTATTTGTTTTAAAACCTCTGCCTTGGGAAGCGATAATGCTCAGAATTCAGGTATTTAGCCACAAATTGAAAAACGTAATTGAAAGTCACACTGAAGTGCACATTACGCATTTTTTGTACAAACTTTTCCGAATATAAAAAAACACAATTCCGTGTGCACATGCTCTATTGAAATTCGCCTTTTTTGGTACCAGCACGGAATTTTGTTAGCCTGTGGGCAATCCAGTAGTAGAGGCACAATTTGTGCTTGGCAAGAAAACAGCAGTGTCCCGTGTCTGTTCAAGAAATTATCTGGTGAGATCAATTAGCCTTGCACTTGATGGCTAGTTGCAGCGGCACAGCAGCGAGGCTATCCCCGTGCAGACTCAATAGTCAACAACTGGTGGATATTGACCAAAGCCTAATTATGTGAAGAGGTCTCCTAACTCTCCGGGCCACGCAATAAATGACCCCACTTGTTTCATTAACTGAGTAATGGGGGAGGCGGAAAAACCGGCGGGGAAACTGGACGTGGGCCCCCCCCCCCCCCTACCCGGCAGCGCGGCAGTGCAGGACGCGTCGTTTATCATGCGCCCGGCGAGATGGACAGGGTGCTGAGCGCGAGGCGCGGCCTCGATGCCGTACAAATCTGTTTGGGAAGCTCTCTGGGCCCACTTATCCCCAGGCAATCTCCAGCCGGCCTCATAATCCTGAAACAAATTACTGGAGGGCTCACGGGGGAGTGTCCACGGGGCGGCCCCCACGTGCCGGCCAGCCCTCCGCCGTAATCGCTTTGCGCCGTGTCCATTAATCACCGGGTAATGGCGACAGGTCCCCATTCCTCACTTTATTAATAGGAATCCCACGCGGTAACGTAACAGAGATCCCGAAATCCACTTCCCGCGCCTGTAAACTTATTGACCACAGTTTAAGCCGTCTCAACCTGTCGCCGTCCTCCTCTGAAAAGGGACTTTGTTAACGAGGAAAAAGTGATGTCTCTTCAAGTGGAACTACTTTGGGTATGGATGAGCTCCATCGTGCTAGATCGGTAAGTGTTTTCGGTTGAGAATTATTTTCTGTCGATGATTCACAGTTTGGCGAATCACGTATTTGATCTTCTACAATGGTTTTTTTTCTGAAATATTACATGGCGTAACTGAGATCGTTGAGGAGTAGACTGTCGGGGGTAAAAGATTAGAACATCTGGCAGTTTGTATTCAAATACCAGAAGTTAAATAGCCACTTTGTACATCATTGGAGAATTGCTCATGCCATTACGTTTTTTTATGTAGATGCACCCAGCAGCAAAGATCTCCCTTCCATTCAAATTCCTTCACCTGCTGTCATGAAAACATCTGAATGAGGTACACTGTTGGCTCACAATAATGTATACATTTGAAAAAAACGGTCTGTCTGTAAGTGCTCCGCAATCGACTGCTGGATGAAGGCTTCTCCAAAATCCGCCTCCACACATCACCTGCACCTTGAGCTGATTTCCTCCGATTAGCACGATTGGCTCGCGTACGGTGCGAAAGACGTTCAACATACATACATTTTATCGCTCCGTCTCCTCAGTATATATGCATAATATTGTTGCATAATAACATTCAGACATATTTTTGAAAGAAATATTTTTTTCAAGGATACATTGTTTAACTATGTTTTCCTTTACAGGACCGTGGTGCAGAAAATATGAAACAACCTCTCGACTTCAATTGTATTTGTCTTTGAGCGATTGTACTTTTCTATAATGAATAAATACATACATGTAGTCTGGCCCTTTTGTCAGTTCAAGGCCTTTCTGCGCCGTGTTGGTTACGGGGATTGTTTGACCATATTTCACATCGGTGATCAGTGCGGATTGGCCAAGGGGAAGCCCAAGTCTGGTTCCAGCACGTTGTACCATTTGCAATACCACCCGTTTCACAATTCTAATATGAATTACACATCAAATAAATAATGCACCCCTTTCTGAATCCACTCTCCTCCCTGGCTCCTCCTCTTACCTTAACTAATATCTTGTCACAAACAGTTATTTTGCCCACGACAGCAATTTGTTTCTTGCTGTGGCTGTCCCACCTGATGACAGAAGCTTGTGTTGCTTCCGAAACGTCGTGATTTTCTTTATTTTGTTTTTAAAATTTATTTTATTTTATACCTACGGGACTTTACCGAAAGAACTAAAGAGTATGGATCATTGCAGTCACGAAAACTTAATATCTAGATTGAATCCACTTGTTTACGCACACGTGACTAAAACAAATTTTAACGAAACACCGCAAGGCAAAACCTTTTTGGCCCTGTTCCTAAATCTCACATCATCACTGACTAACCCATTTTGGAGTCATCATTATGAGCGCCACAGCACTGAACGTAAAATAACCCAGTAACAAAAACATTCACACTCCCATCGGCTCCTGGAAAGACCATTGGGAACATGCAGGGTGCGATGACAGTCGCCTTCCAGGAAAATCGACTATGTCACCAGTGCTCCGTGTTATGATTTGTTGGAGTACAAATTGAAGGCTGACATTCATCAGAAACACAGCGTGGAAGATTGAGAAAGGGGAGCACGCGACACGCTGTTCGCATACGACAATGGGATTGATGGTAAAGCTCGGATGGGATGTTCTGGGACATCTCGCAAACAGCCCAGACCTAACCCCCTTTGGTATTCCATCTAAGAGGCCTCTGAAAGAAGCTTCTACATCGATGACGGCTCACCTGTGATGAGGCTGCACAAGCAGTGCTGCAATCATGGCTTAGTGGCCAACCAGAAATCTTCCATGATGCTTGGTTTAGGAAGCTTATGGATGGCCAGGACAACTGCGTTTTAGTAGCGGGTGACTCTTTAGATAAATATTTTATCGTTTAATGTGGACAAATGTTTTATACTCTCATGTTTTTTCGGTTAAGTCACGAAACAAATAAGGGTATGAATCCTTGCAGTCACGAAAGCTTCAAATCTAGGACAAATGTTTTCTCAAATAACTTTTTACATGTTTCTTTACTTCATGGAATACCCTTGGAAATAGATTTATTTAACACGGTTGCTTAGCACAGGGGCCAAAGACTGAAAGTGCCAAGCAGCCAGTAGCAGAACGGTTAAATGTATAACAGATTGATTTCTTAAATTATGCAATCGAGCACGCTTATGATAACTTATGAGTCAGATGTGCTTCGTGTGGACACGCATTTCTAACTGTTTAATGCAAACAAGATGAGCATGTTAAAACTGCAGCGCTTCACAATCTTCACGTTGGATATACTGCAGATATCACAACTGCAGTCTTTTGTCTTGAGGCCAAATTCATTTGCTACAGTGAAGAGCAAACGAGGCAACTTCTGCAATGTACAGTAGACGGACGTAAGCAACGTGTGCTTGAAACAGAAGTTGCCCTTCGTCTTCTCCCCATATCCATACACATGTTGCTTATATCCAGACTCCACTGTACTGCGAGAGTCTAACACTACAGCGGGCAATGGGACGTTTTGGATGAAGTGGCCCATTAATCAGCTGTGGTAAAAAAAAGGTAAATTCGATTACAAGGGCAGACCTGGTCCCTGACCAGTACTGACCAGGTCAATCCACACACGCTGGAGCACGTGCATGGACAGCTAGAGGCTCCATCATGGGACCTCCTTTGCCAGTACCAAAATATGAGAATAGGTTTTCCCCTTTTTTCTGGCAACAAAACAGCTGTGTTAAGATGTTAAAACACCAAACTGAAACCTTTTACAAGGAATCATGTCTGCATGAACCACAATGCTTGTGGTCAGAATGCAAAAAAAAAGCTGTCTCTGGTGTGGACCAATCAGTTTCAAGGACAATGCATATATGATCAGAGTGTGTTTTTTGTTTGCATTCTGACCACAAGTATTGTGGTTAATGCAGACGATATGCCTTGTAAAAGGTTTCAGTTTGGTGTTTTAACATCTTAACACCTGTTTTGTTGCCAGAGAAAAGGGGAAACCCTATTCTCAGCTAGA
Source organism: Entosphenus tridentatus (assembly GCA_014621495.2). Taxonomy (NCBI): domain Eukaryota; kingdom Metazoa; phylum Chordata; class Hyperoartia; order Petromyzontiformes; family Petromyzontidae; genus Entosphenus; species Entosphenus tridentatus. The sequence continues at coordinate 10,139,719 of CM025621.2, read as the reverse complement.
GGCTCATCAAGACAATTCTCTTCCCGTGTCTACACAAACCAAGGGTCCACACCGGCTGTCACATTCCTATAATCTCATCCAGGTCTGGGGAAAAAAAACCGCTGGCGAACACAGTGGAACAACGCGAATGTGCAGAATAAACACCTCATTCGAGGCCCGAACATCGCGGTGGCGAGATGTTAACTACGTCGAATGGTATACAAGAGGTTGTGGGTTTCATGCGGACCCTGATGCCTGTATATTTGGAGTTTGCATGTTCTCCCCATGGCCCCATGAATTTTTCTCCGGGTCCTCCTGTTTTTCCCTCTACATTTAGAAACGTGCACTTAACATTTTTTGCTGCTATATATTTCCACATGATAAGTCACTTCGTTGAGCTATCGCTTGCGGTCAGGTCGCTTCTCAAAAATAGCTATATAGCTCAGTGGTCCTTACCTGGTAAAATAAAAATAGTTCATAGTTCATACCTCACCTCCTGGCTTTGACATTCCTCGAAGACACTGGGGGAACCATCAATCTCATCAGATCATCGACAGGCCGATGGGCACATCTTCTTTGTTCATGGTAAGTTCAAGACACAAGCCACAACAGTGCAACTCTGGCCTTGCAAACCAAACTGTGGATGGACCAAATTGTAAATCACTGTAGTCAGCGCTCCATCAACAGAGGAGCAAACAACTCCCTCTAGAAGCCCTCATGACTAATGGACATCAACATTTGCATTGCCATTGAATAGCTCAAGACCGAGGCAATTTCACAAAGCTCCATTGTAAATAGGAGGCGATAAAGGATGTATCATCACCATGGCCGTGGCTTGGAAATTGCACCTCGCACAAGTGTAATGACAGTAGAGTCAGCCTGCGGTGCCAATGGACTGGTGGCTACGGGAATGATCGAGAATAGGATCGTGGCCAGGTGACAGCTGGTAGAGCGAGCGGTCTAGAACCAGCGAGAAGGTTCGGGAATGGGGGCGTGGCCTCGGACAGTATATAAAAGGGAGATGCGCGGGAGACTCAGGGCTGTTGCGGTGGGGGTCTCCGCCCATCCGAGTGTGAGCACGTGGCTCCTTAATAAAGAAAACCTTCCCAGGACAAGTGCGTCGAAGTCGTCTTTACGCAGGTATAAAATAGGCCATGATGCACTCATGGAATTTAGAAGCAGAACTGGACCGGGCACTGCACGTCGGTAGCAGCAGCGAACATGAATAATTGTTTTTTTAGCCTTTTATCTGGCAACAAAACTGGCACTTTTTTACAACTCTATCAGAGTTATGTTTTTGTTTGCATTATGACTGCAGGTATTGTGGTCTATGCAAACATGACTTCTTGTAAAAAAAAGGTGTCAGTTTTGTTGCCAGATAAAAGGGTAAAAAAACAATTATCATATTTTTTACTGGCAAATGAGGTTCCAATGGAGCGAACATGAACTTTAAATATCTCGATATATCGATTACAATCAATTCTCAGGATACATGCATCAAATTGTGTGGATTAGAATTCATCCGTTTCAAAACATTTGCATGTAGCGTTTCCGAACTGTACAGCTTATGTCCAGTTATGTGGCTGCCCATTTAATATTTTAAAGATAGTTGTATGAGAATGAACCCGGGTGTAGATATGCACTAGGGCTGAACGATTTGGGGAATATCTCTGAGATATTGCGATTTGATTTGCGATTACAATTTTTTAAAGTCAAGCTTCAGTTCAATATTGACTGTGTAATAGATTTCAAACATGTGATGGCGCATTACCACATGATCCCATCAAAATATGAACTGCTCTATATATTCTAATGCAAGGATGAGAACTTAAAAGTTATGAATTGATTCCAACATGTATTTATTAAAATGTTTTAATTGACATAGAAAAATGAAACATAGAACAATTGTTAATAGGACTTCTCAAATCACAAAAAATCGCAGCCTTTGCGATTTGATAATCGCATTGTTTCAAATTGCGATTTCGATTTGAAATCGATTAATCGTTCAGCCCTAGTATGCACACAACGATGGACGTCGGAGTCTTATCCCAGGTAGGTTTCGTTATACTCTTAAACTCCAACTCGAACCCTGTGGGCAAGAAGCGTGGTGCTTATGTAATATAAAGATAGAACATTTCTCTTAATAACATTAATCAGTATTATGAACGCCTTTTACATATGAACTCTTCAAAAATATAACCCACATCATGACCATTCTCGCGAATTAGATACACTATTTAATATTACGTATTCGTGTATCCATCAGCTAACAATTTGAATCAGATACAATACTGTATAGAAGCATGCATCATACAGCAAACATTCTCTAAAGGCAGCAGACACCGTGCTGTTAGCAACATTGTAGCTGTCGCGATATTCACCTGAAGACGGGCGCTTGTGTTGCGTTCGAAACGTCGTGATTTATTTTATTTTATTTCTACCTACGTGACTTTACCGAAAGAACCAAAGAGTTTGCTAAAGTAACATGTGCTATGCCTGTACTGTTATTGACCCATTCATAATTATTAAAGTTAATACAAATCACTTTTAACACAATGAACATTTCCAACATACAGCACTGTCATATATCTGGTGTAAGTTCTTAATATTTGTACTTTATACTGTCACTGTATAATTGTTAAACCATTATAATGCTTAATAATAGTTCCCAGTCTTAACGGAGCATTATAATCGCATGGGCAACCACGTACACTATGACATAAGTAACTTATGCAACAATCAACATTTTCAAAACTAGTTCGCGGGTATGGGCTTATCTCTTCATAATAACAGTATTCCATACTCTGTAACTGTTAAACTACTGTAATCCACTTGAACTATTTACAGAAATAACGACGCATTATTTATTTAACACACATTAACGATGATTTTACAGCATTTTGAACTTTCATGTGTTTTGATCATAACGTGTCTTGTGAATAATCCAAGCTCTGATTACTGAACCATACACATTCAATCAAGTTATAATGTGATGAACAAATGTATTACATCACAGCCATGAAATTGGCCTCGTGGCCTTCTCAGACATACGATACATTTTTAACCACCTAACCAATCCCGTAACAGACTACACTATACAGTAAAACCTTGGATTGCGAGCATAATTCGTTTCGGAAACGTGCTTGTAATCCAAAGCACTCGTATATCAAAGCACTCGTATATCAGGTGTGCTCACGTGACGCTCGGCAGACAAAGCGTATACACGTACTACTCGTATTGCAAGACCTCGCTCGTTTATCAAATACATATTTATTGAAAAATTTTGCTCGTCTTGCAAAAAACTCGCAGACCAAGTTACTCGCAATCCAAGGTTTTACTGTAACCTTATCCCACTGATCTCTACAATCGTAGCTGTAGCTAACGCACACTGCCAGTGGCTTAATTTGCCAATTAAACATTTGGCGCTCCATCAACCGCTTTAGAACAACTTGTCGCTGCACACACCTCCCTCCACACGTCGAGAGTTGAAGACAACCCGCAGTATACTCTTTGGTTCTTTTGGTAAAGTCACGTAGGTAGAAAAATAAAATGAAACAAAAAATAATATATCAGGCGGAAAAAAATTATCCAGCGGTGGAACTGCTGAGGACGACCGCTAGTGTTGCGATCGAAACGTCGTGATATATTATTTTTTTATAAAATTGTATTTTTTTCTACCTACGTGACTTTACCGAAAGAACCAAAGAGTATGGATTCCTGCAGTCACGAAAACTTCAAATCAAGATACAACCCACAGTGTGGCTGCGCCCGCCCGGACCGGATAATTGAACCCGTATCGCGAACGACGGCACCCTACGCCCTCTCTCTGGCGAAATGCGCAGTATGAGTCGCGGATACTCCCGAAGCTATCGGCATGGCTCACGGACGTCAACTCGGACGTGTGACTTGCACAGACTTGCCATAATTTTGACGGCTCGCAATCATCAGGGGTTCAAGTGAGATCAGAGGGGAAGATTGTCGGACACTCGTGAGTCCTGACCACCAATTTTAGCGAGGGATACAATTAATTACACCCTAATCCCAATTTATCATTGAGGGCGGGAGAGGATTCTATCAGACCCCTACCTGACACTCTGCGCCACAAATTAACCTCATGGCGGTACCCCGGGGTACCATAGTACCCCGGCTCTCGCGTAATGTCCGTGATGCAGTCATCTTTAGTCTGCTGATGGTCGGCGATGCGGCAATCGACTCATCTCGACGAGCTGTACACGATGCACCACCACGGTGCGTACCGCGAGTGTTCAGGGTTTCAGCGCAATCGTCCTCGCTGAGTTTCGATATCGCGGAGTGGCACTGATTTCGGATTGATTGGTACCCCAGTCGCGGAGTTAAGTACACCTCTGGAAAAAATAGATAATATTTAATTGCCACGGCCCATTTTTTATTATTTGGTACCCCGGGGTACCGCCATAAGGATCAAATGTCCTGTCATTTGTTTGTGTAAACGTCGCAGGCCACAAGTGTCTCTCCTACGTTCACCACCGAATAGTCAAATAGCGACCTTGACAAACGGTGACGAACGATTGCATCGCAAAAGGGGGGAAAATTGTTCCACGACTACAAATGACGTTTGAGGATCCATGGAGGAAAAATCGATCCGAAATCGCCCGTCGCTGGGCGCAGCTGAGTGAAATTGTGGTCGGCAAGAGCCGCCACTTTGTATGGCGCAGTTTTATTCCTGATGCAGCTGCCTGGCCACTTTACGTCGGAAGTGTTGAACAAATGCCATTATCTGAGCTGCGTTAAAGCACCACTGAGAACCTGGGTCTGAATCCGAGTTTAAGCCGACCAAGATTGAGTGAATTGATGTTCTCCACCTGGTTTCAAATTATTTAACATTCAGGAATACTTCTAGATTTGAAGCTTTCGTGACTGCAAGGATTCATACTCTTAGGTTTTTCGGTAAAGTCACGTAGGTAAAAAATAAAAACAAATAATAGAAATAACATAATAAATCACGACGTTTCGGAGGCAACACAAGTCTCCGTCATCAGGTGGGACCGTCACAGCTAGATTTACTGTCTCTTATTTTATTTATATTATTTTTTACCTACGTGACTTTACCGAAAAACCTAAGAGTATTCAAGAATACCTTGAACTTTCTTCTGGTTCGCGGCCATCCATTTAGTACGTACGCATGGAGGGAGGGGGGGGTTAACCCAAATGCGTACGCTTGCGTATTGGGGGTCTACTGACAATGTACGTACGAATAGGAAACGGGGGGGGGGGGAGGGGATTGAAGCCTCGATAATAATTTGTCTACATCGGCCTTCAAATGAGCCACAGTTCAGTGTCTTCAGCTGTCAGACAACTACAAGTACTACCGGGAGAAGTGGGACTGTGGGAGAGGTGTCACTTGTATGCCCCCCTGACTGCAGCTATCACGCAGCTCAACAAAATAAGTGGCCAAGGTAAGCGACTTTATTCTTTAATGCGGTCTGTTTGCTGAAACACGTGAATAGTATTAATCCTTGATCGTTTCTGCGTGGATTAAATATCGGCCGTTCTATAGGATACGGGGGGGGGGGTGTAAAAAGTCCGCGTGCGTACAGAGAGGG
>CM025621.2:10108519-10134058 GCA_014621495.2 Entosphenus tridentatus | reverse complement strand
TTTTGACAGATTTTTGCGTACCTACTCAATGGATGGCCCCTTAGGGAGCAGAGCATGGACGAATGTCAAAAATGGACGAATGTCAAAGCAGCACCTTTATTTAGCTTGCACATTTATTTTGGCCGGCGAAAAACGTACATGCAAATAACTACAGTGAATATAAAAACGTACATGCAAATAACTACAGTAACTATATAACACATGCGTGCGAAACCTAAATAAATAGAAATAAAATAAAAATAAACGTAAAAATCATTAAACAAAACTAAATAAATAAGCAAAACTAAATTAACAAAATGATACCTTTAAATATGTTTATTCTTGCGTAAGTAAACACTGTAGTATTATACTACTATCACAAAAATAAGCATGAACTGTTTACTGTATACTCACAGAAATAGGGACAGTATTAATCATATATGAATAAACACAAATATAAGAGATGATCACTGAACGACTTCTATTCAAAGACTGAACGTTAAAGACGGCGCGTGGCGCGAACGTCGTGGAAGGGTTGGGGATGAAATCGGGCGAAAGAAGAAAGCCACGTGGACGACGTTTGAAATGTGGTTATAGTTGAAAACAGCCGAAAGAGCAAAGCGTCGAAAGTTAAGTGGACGAAATTCAAGGTATCGCTGTAAGTATTTAGTAAACCCATCGCATTAAAACAGAGTTTTCACTTCATCTGATCCTGACGCTAAAATATCTGTATCGGTTTGACTGCAGCATGACAAAAAATGTCTCTGTTGGGAAAGGCAGCTTTACCCTTCTGCGTGGATAAAAGAGGGCACTTGAAGGATGTCTCGGACGTAGTTGAAAGCTGCTTCTGTGTGGGCCAATCTCTCACGCCCGGGTGATGACCCACGGTCATTTCTTCGTTTCATGGCTTTGACTGAACCGCACTGCAGGGGGCAGCACTTTGCCCACCCATTCGGCTACGGAGAGTAATGTCCGTGGCATGCCAGTCAAATAAATATTTGCAATTATCAGGGTGCGAATTGAGCAATATTACGCGCGGAAATAATGTGGATGGGATGGGAATTTGTGTGTGTGTTAGTGCAGTAATTGGCTCCCGGGACAAGACCATTAACTCTCTACACTTGAGAGGCCAGGATTTGATACTGTGGCTCTCAGCAGTCCCAGCTGAGTGCTGCGACCTCTGCACAATTCGGCTACCTCACAAGTTGGATATTAAGAGTGAGATGCAACCGAGACCACAAAAAGCAATCTTTTTTTTTAAATACGCCTTGCCCGTTCAGCGGTGATGTCAGACGAAAGTTTGAAGCTTGAAGCTGCTCCACTTATAGGCAATGATGTCACTATAATGTCACTGCCATATATCACGTGACGGTGCATTAATGTTGAGACGTCATGAGAGTCCTATTCTTCAGCGCCTGATGGCAATGTTTGATTGCAATTTGATTGCAAAGCGTGCCCCTGCTTGTTGTCGTGTTCGTGTTGCGGTATTCTCTTCTTAGAGTGAACATTCCACCTGCAAGTCAGTCACGTGTCCGTGCGAGTGTTATTTTGGAGCGATGATGAAGTGAGCTCGTGGGCAGGTGGCTGGTTGGATTGTCGCATCGCAGGAACAGCGAGAGGGTGGCGGTGATCGATTGGTTGAGGGTGGGTCAGCTGCTCATTCATCCAGCAGTGGATGGACCATGGCTGATGATGACAACGACGACGACGACGACCAATCAACGGCAATTGCAGGGAAACAAAAAAAGGCCAATCGCAGCAATTTGACATTTCCCCGCGAGCCTTCGACGAAGCACGGTTGAAATGTTTTGAAAAAGTTTGCGAGCGAGCAGCTTTTTTTTCTTTTGTAAGTGCTGCCTTGCAGTGTTTAATCGAACTGCCTCTGACTGCAGATTTGTCATTTGATTGCAGTTGCGGCACCGGGCCCTTCAACGCGCCGGCCCTGAGCGCGGCCGAGCCACCAAACAACACTTCACGTGGCGGCCAGGGCTACCGACACCGTCAACAAGATGACGATCAAGATGAATGAGCCGCACTCGGCCGGGTAGCCGCCTGATGGCAGTGTTTAATGGGCCTTATTAATGGTTCCCTAATCAGGACAAACAACACTGTCGGCTTCACTTTACCTCCCTACGGGTATGTAACCTACTCCTGGTGCACTGCCTACTTAAGGTAACCTACCCTGGTGGCCTTTGTTTAAAGGGCTGTAATGCATCTGCGCGTCGGTTTCGGCGTTTAAGGTGGGTTTTGCGGCCGGAGTCAGATTAGTTTGATGGACTACCTTTGTCCGAATTGAATACGGTTCTATCACCGTGGCAAAAGGTCGTCAAGTACATTTATAGATAAGTGCGATGTCTAAATAAAAGTCTGTTTGCCCGTTCTCATTTACACACCCGTTCTCTGAAAATGTACTATTGGTAAAGGACTGATAAGGAAAACAATTTAAACGTCTTGAGTGAAAAAAACAACGAAATCACATGTTGCATTGTTGTGTTGAACCCCTGTTTAATGGAAAGTGTCTCTTTCCCACGGTGCTTTGAAGGAGCACAGACACGAGACAACTTCAGTTTAACACGCGGTCGGCTTACGCGACCAATATTATCCATTAATAGAGGGTTTTTTGGGTTAGACCGCGTAACTATAAATGTGTCGTTAAACTCGCCATCATCCAAATCTGGCTGTCGACTGATGATGCTAGTTGTAATCGCTGGCGAAACGTCGTACTCGAATTGTAAATGTTGTCGGTTTACTCTCCAACACACCGGCGTGCTGAACGAGTAACGAATTGTTTCCGTGACAAAACTTACTAATTGGCTGTGTCGGATAGGTGGTGTGTTTAACGACACATTTATATTTACGCAATCTAACCCCAAAAAACCTCTATTGTGGATGAGCCAACTTCAATTACATCTAAAACATTGTGTCAAGATAGTCATCGCTTGAGAGGTTTTGTCTTGACCCCACTCCCACTTTATGAAAACAAGTGGCTGCATTGTTTGTAACACTTTCTAAGGATTAAAAGCATTCATGCATCAGCTCTGTCCATCTCTCTGTCCGTAGAGGAGAGTCATGATACATTCATGGAGATTATCTCAAATAAATTACATTTTAGTACCGTATAATGTTGTGTTGCTATTAAGGACTTAACCGGTGTAACAGCGTGCCAATTGCTCAAAGAGCCATTACTGTGGATAATTAAATACTTCCGAGGACAAGGGGAATACGTGCATATGCATGACTTTTCTTCCTCGTTTTTTATTACATATCGGACCTGTCTTCCCGCAAAATCGAGTAGACCGTGGCATAATTTATTCCACCGCCGACTGTTTCAGTTCAGGGACGCAATTACGGTGCCCCTAATTCCTTTTGACCATTTCGCAGGAATATCTGCGAGCGCAGACACATTTGTGGAGAGTGCTGGCCCACGTTAGGAGGAAGCTTGGAGGGCGGCCGCTCGGTTCGCCAAGGTTAAGGGGACAAGGAAAATCAATGCCCCGCCACAAAGCAGACGAACGCCAACTCACGCCACAATTTGCGGGGAAGCCACTCGCGCACACTGCATGCCATTACAACCAACCAGGACCACCAAGGGCACACTAGTGCTAACCCCCCCCACCCCGCTCAAAGTCTCCCCGCGGCTGAAACGCTTCTCCCCGTAAGTCTGTTCTAAAGCAACGTTTAAGCTTTTCCTGACTAAAGAACCTGGCCGAGATGGAGAATCACTGGGTTGGTGATGTGTTCTCAGTTTGTTATTAGATTTTTTTCCCAGTATCGGTTAGGTTTAGTGTGAGATGCAAGATCTCTTTCGATCTTCAGATGGATGTTATATATAAGTACTGTGAGCCACCATTTTATTAAATGTTTTTTTCTACCTTTAATTCGTGCTGAATTCGTGCTGATTTTGCCAGAATATATATGCAGGCGTAATGTAGGACGGCAATCCATTGTTAAAAGTAACAATCTATATCATGTATTACGTTTTCCAGTAGGTGGCAGCAATTTTGTGTGAATCTGGCAAATGTTACCAATATTTTCTGGAGTTTTTTTGCATTCACGGCATGTGCAACCAGCCTTGGGCAAATTCACGTGGAGCTAAGAAATCAAACATTTATACCAGGATGTTTAACCGTACAGTATAACATGTTGAATAATGCGCATGAATAGCACGCATAATGAACACATCTCAAAGATTTACACCAGGGCTTCATTTTAGATGGAGCTGTCCAGGGCTGACCTGCAGAAAATATTCCCGTGTCCCCCTTCCCCCCGTGGGTTCGGTGTTTGGGGTAGGCCATGATAAATTAAGCCTTGGTTTAAACTTTTTTTTATTTTAATTTAACGACGCATTGAACTGAATTCTATATTTGATGTGAGTTAGCTGAATAAAATTCAACATTTAGCCGGACCTTGATAAAACAATTTCTTTTTTAAGTAACAACCTTCTTTCTGCGTGTGCACATTGAATAGACGGAAGCATGGAACTCATACAGATGGGGAAAAACACAGGAAGCCAGAAGCTTCAGCAGCTGATCTACCTTTGAGAAGCATGGATCTTGTGAAGAGGACAACGTGGTGTAAACAGTCCGATCCCATTCCCTTTTAGAGATATCTTTGTATAGGAAATCTTCGCTTTAGAGCATACACCACCATCCTTCTTGAGCATTCTGTAAAAATCAATTGCCTCTATTATCCATCCCTAGCTCCTGGTGACATTCCCATATTCGCATCGAGAATGTTTGCGTGGTAATTCAATTATGCAGTGCGATGGTGATAATAAAGTATGTTTCATAAAGTTTGTGTGCCCGTGTGAAAATGTATCAAACATTTTGTATACAGATGTTCTATCTTGACAACAGTCAAATAGAAATCACTTCATGAGGGCCTGACCTGTCGTGTAAATTGTACGTTATTTATTTCATCAGCTGTTGCTGAACAGAGGCCCAAAGGCCCAACATGCCAAGCGACCAATAACAAACGGCACAATCGAATGCGTTTACAGAAAAGGGTTCACACATTTTCTTGAATTGTATAAGGTTATTAAGAACTTCGGATAAAGAGATGGTAGGGGTGAAATTCCAACGTTTTTGCAGTAATACGGCAAATACACAGCAATACAAGTACATGTAATCACGCTTTAGACATATTCTTTTTTTAGTAGGGATTGTAGTTGGTAAAGTCAACTTAAAACTGTTTACAAGTTTTCGCCGCATACCTCATATACTATATATTTTAAAACCGTTGTGTTTACTCAAGCTGCTGATTTTTTCCATCAACACAAAAATGCTTGCATACGGAAGCGCGCGCTGTCAGGTCACGTGCTTCATTTGTACGCGTCTCTGCTACGCAGCCTCATCACACACACTCACTGCTGCCAGCACCGCGATCTATCGAGCTGCATCTCAAGTTTAGCTGCGCGTGTGTGCGTGTACAGACCCTTTTTGGCAATCCGCTGCTGGATGTGGACCTCCCCATCAGGCTCTGCTTCAGTTTCTCCTGGATGATGGTGGGCCAGTTAAAGCTCTCGCGTGGGTGACCATAAGAGTGCTGTAATGTAAAGGAGAGTGAACTTTGGTGGACATTTGGGTGGACAAAGTGGTGGTGCAGGGCCCATGCTAGCAGCCAGAGGTCGCAAACGGGTTTTGATTCCTTACCCGTACCCGGCCGCACCAGGGTCGAAAACGGGTACTCGTACCCGACCCGATACCCGGCTACCCGTACCCGGCTGGGTATCGGGTAGGGTACGGGTACCCGATTGCGACCTCTGGGATGAAGCCATGTTGCAGGCGCGGGTAGGTTGATTCTAGGAACTTGAATTGTGAGAAGAGTCAAGACGTTGGGAAATGAGTGACAAACGGTGACTCACCAGTGACTAACGGCTTACCCGTACCCGGCCACACCAGGGTCGCAAATGGGTACCCGTACCCGTACCCGACCGGGTACGGGTAGCCGGGTATCGGGTAGGGTACGGGTATCGGGTACCCGGTTGCGACCTCTGCTAGCAGCCTACCTCCTAAGGTCAACCCTACTTCTCGCACGGAGGGTCGTGGGGGGTTATTTGACCATATTTCACCACCTAGGGTCAGTGCCGGTGGGTGAAGTTGAGCAGTAGAGGCTTGGGAGCATAGTCCAATACAACAATGGATTTTACTGATTATAGGGTTTTCCCCTTTTTTCGGTCAACAATTGTTGCCAGAAAAAATGGGGAAAAAGGGGAAAACCCTATTATCATATTTTGGTACTGGCAAAGGAGATCCCACAATGGATTTTACTATTTAGCCCTTTGCTCCCCACGTGGCCCTCCAGTAGCCTGTAACACCTGTGTTATGCATCGTGGACACCTGTCTAATCTCTATCGAAGCTCAATCCTGCTTTTCGCTTCTGAGATTTGACGAGTCTGGGTGCATTCCAGCATCGACAGTTGTCCATCTAATTAAAATATTCTAAAACGGCTTATTTTATCTGTGGGACCTTTGAACCAGTATAAAAATTGCTGAAAAATATAAGAATACGTTTACGCTTTCTGGGTAAAGCAGCTAGTTTTACCCACGCTCAACAAGCAGTCTTTATCAAATGTCTATTGATGTTCTTTTTAGAGCACAGCGTTGTTCAGGTGACACTGCCGAGTTTTGTCAGGATCTGAACGAATTGGGAATTGGAATAGAAGAAATTAGATTTTAATGACTCCCAACAACTGTATAGGGATACTTCTGTGGCGTAATGGTGAGCACACTTGAATTGCAATCCAGAGGTCATGGGTTCGATCCTCTGACACGGTAGTGGACACAATGGTGCAAGTTTCCTAAATCCTACCACCTCTGTCCACCCAGCAGTGAAAATGGATACACCAAAGTCAATTAGCAGGTGGTACGTGGTCAGTTAAAGTATGTACGTTGTTGAACTTCTGTTGCACCATACGTAACCAAGAGTGCTCATCGGAGGTCTGGCCAGCATGGAAGAGTAGGCCAAATTTCCTCTAGAGTAGCTCTCTAGAATTCCAGTTAGTGGAGGCTTTTCTGCTAGCAATGGCATGAGGAAGCAATTGACTGCACCTTTACCTGTGTAGTGCATCAATGTGGACACACTAAGAGTTGGAGGCACATCCTTTATTCCATTCCATATAGTCGCAGGGGATATCTACCCACGGTCCATACGCTACTTGACCAGCGACGCCGAGGATGTGAAGATGAGGACGACGGCAGCACGACGAGTTCCTTTCCCAGACGACAGCCCCGACTGAGTGTCGGAGCCTCCCTTTTATCCTCCCCGGCGTGGCCAGGCCCCGCCATCGGCCATGCCCCCTTCTGGCTCTCATCAGAAGGTTCCTGACTCTGCCCACGTGTCTCACTGGCAGACCGGGCTGCTGTACCCATAATCCTCCTCTCTCCGAGCATCCCATGCTACATACTCTAGTGACCCATTCTATGTCACTACACATGTGTAGTGTCAACGATTCAGAGACAGAGTTTCTAGGAGGCACTTTCTATATTTAACAACTTTCACGGCCTCGTCCACACACTCTCCACAATAGCTTAGCCTAGCCTGTACAGAACACTAGCCGTCTAACACTGACGGCGCTGACTGAAATAGCCAACTACTATCCTTAGTAGCGCAATATCTAGCGGAGACGTTTAGCGACGACGGCGACGAGACGATAGCAACGACGAGACGAGTCCATTCCCAGAACCGGCAGCCCTGAGCCCCAGCTCTCGGCTCCTTTTATGCTACCAGCGTGACCTGGCTCCGCCCTGACCACGCCTCCCTTCTCGAACTCGCTAGCAGGTTCCAGAGGTCTCCAGATGGGGTCCTCAATGACCCTTACCCTAGTTCCCCCCTCTGCCTACACCCCGCGCACGCCCCCACCAGCGTGTCTACTGTCTGTCCACCACAGTTGCTGCTGCTAACCACTACACTACACATGTAATGTCCTACCATGATGTTACAAAGTAATGCAACATTCTTTGCAGAATGATTCACAACCGTCACTGCCAGACGTCGTTTCTCCGTAGCAGCCCTTGCTCTCTGGAATGCCATTCCGCTTCACATTCACAACGTTCAATGTACACCGACTTTTCAGAGAGACTTAAAGACCCCACCTCAGTAGCCTGGCTTCAAAGTGGTCATTTACGCGCAATAAATATTTTGCACGTTATAAATTGCATTTATTACTATTTTTATGCTTGTCCGGTGGATTCCTTGGACCCAAACTCTAATTTGTAGCATCATTGACATCAAGCATTTGGACGTGTCTCCTCAATTGATTACATTTCTAACTTTTACCTAAGCACTCTTCCTGCACGTCCTCGGATTTGTGTGAAGACTCTTCCGGAAGGAGAGAAAAAGCGTCAATAAAACCTTGCGATTTGTGCCCCCGGGGGTCATGGGTTAGGGGAGGAGGTCAGACGCTTCCACAATCGGGTGATCTGCCGCCCTCGTCCAACCTCCCACATTTAAATCAAGCACAGAGCACGGAGACGGATTAAAAACATCTTCTGCCTTTCCACACCCACTCCACACACACACACTAGTGTGCAAAGAAATGATATATGTGTCTGTTCTCTCTTAAGACAAGAGGGTGGGGCGCTGGGACAAGGCTTGCATGGTGAATTCTGTCCACCGGAAGGGTTTTAATCGGAAACATAAAGTGGACTGGAGAGTCCCCGTTGCGGTCGAGGTGGTTTTACAGCCTGACCACCCAGGTCGGGCGATGTATTTACGGTGTCAGCCTTGATTTAACACAAATTAGAACCAGGCTTGAGACGTGAGCAAGCGCACAAACGTTTAATCACGAGCCTTGAATGTCTCATTTGTGCCGTTTATTCGCAGACAAATGTTCAGCTGGTGAAACCCATTTTTAAATAATAAAGGCGATTGTGTGACTGGGTTAGTTGTGTGTGCCAGGCCGCAGCTGCGCTGCGTGGAGTGTGGCGGGGTAAACCGAGACATTCGCAATTTTTTTCTGAGAGTGGTATAAGACGTGGAAATGTATGGTATTCACTGTCCATGTAATTACCACCATTGAAGCTGTTCCTCAATACCTCAAGGATCGGAAAACCAGCGGCTCCGGAGCTTTTACCATGGGAGTCCAGTTTACCATGGAGGTCCAATTTACTATGGAAGTCCAGTTCACCATGTACATGTACAATTCAACGGTGGATGTTGCTGCACTGCATTTGCTTCCCAGCCCATAGCTCACGTAGCCACGCAGTATAACTTACAATCATACGGAAACTAAATCATATTAACTAAAATAATATATTTTATTACCAATGGTGGGGACGCTGTCAGGGCCCCCATAGTGTACAGCGCCACTCTATATCTCTACTATGAAGAAGGATCATTGTACAAAACGTCCTCCATTGCGTATGTACTCTTCTTTAGGGCAGAATTATTGATGAATGTGTTTTGCTACGCATGCTGGTGAACCCCTGACAATTGAGTATCCAAATAGGAGTGTTTAGTTTTGAACTATCAGAGCTCATTGAATCTGACTCACTACAAGCACACATTTTGAAATATTTTACTCTGTTGAAAGTCACTTAAAGTTCAGTGTTGATGATAGTGTTAACATTCAATTTCGTTCAAATTATACACCTCAGAAGGCTTAGAAACGATAAAAAACTATTTTTTTTATTTTACCAGGCTCGTTTTCAGAAGCGACCCAGCCACAATTGATCGTTCGATCCCAACCCTGACCCCTCTGTATATTTGGAGTTTGAATGTTCTCCCCGTGGTCGCGCGGGTTTTTCTCCATGTCCTCCCGTTCTCACTCCACATTTAGAAACATGCATTTAGAATATTTGACTGAAATACATTTCCACATGATGAGCCACTTCGTTGAGCTTTCATTTCCGGCCTGGTCGCGAAAAAGCGAAATAGCTCAGTGACACGAACCTGGTAAAATAAAATAGTATAGTTGAAATCGTTTCGTTTAGCTGTACATGTACAGTGCTCACATCGCAGTATTATTTGCATCACTATTAAAATGGTGTAAATTGCAAAATACACTTTTCATGCACTTCAGAATGTTTGCTATGAAGTATAACATAAAAAATACGTATATATTTATTTATTTTCTCATGGATTCTTGAAGTACGATCAAAAAAAGATGAGTTTATGTTTGTAATTCATCGAGTAAAAATTATTTGCTTTTTTTATTCGCTGATTTCATTTTGTGACACAAGAGGGCACCAAAATATAACTTCAAAGGTGAATTCAGGCAATTTGAGGGCATTTTCAATAAAACAATTATACACTGTAACTTTACCTGGGTTATTTACTTTTAAAATAATATCTCACGGAGGCAGGGAGCTGGTGGTTTCAATCCAAACCTTTGTGCCAGAAGATGGGTGTTAACCCATGAGTTTAGCCTCAAAGCCAGCCAAACAGTCAAAGTGATTCCCTGCTCAATCGAGCATTGAGGCAGTGCCCATCTCCTGTTTACAGCCCTGAGCCAGTGGTGGAAATTCCACAATCCTGTGGCAGGGGCGAGTCTGTCCATAGGAGAACCACTCTATTGACTTATCCACAAAGTGGTGCAATTTTTCTGTATCAACTCCCATAGGGATCATGGGCTGACTCATTCCCTAGCCCGGATTCTAACTTGCAGCCTTATGATTGCGAGCTGCCTGCTCCACCGCTGAGCCACCAGACTGGGTAAAAGCTGCGAACCGAAAGGTACGAAGGCAGAATTGTGTTGAAACTGCAGAGCGGTGTGGTTCGTGTATTACAAAAAAAAAAAACCTTAGACATCCATGTGTCTTTTACAAAGACAAATCTTTTCTTCTTCTGACCTGTTTTGGTATTTTCTCTTTTAAGTTGATGGCAGACTGTCAAAAGCTAGTACTGGATAAGGGCATTCATTTTGGATGCAATCAATAACCCACTTGCTGTGGCCACACATCATCTGTCAGAAGCTATTGGGCCATGAGACACACACCAAGGAGCCGAGAGCCAAGTTTACGCTTTCGACACGGGCGCATTACTCAGTAAGCTCAGCAATTAAAGTCGACTCTTCCACACACGATTTACAACATCCGTTAATTTGCAATGCACACACCTGCGTGCGTGTGCCCACATTCCAACGCTCCCGATATCAATATGATTTTGATCAGTTGCGCAAACCTAAATGCAATGTTCATACAGCTGAGCTTCTGTGTACTGCATTGTGTCCAGATGCTGTGTCAAACCCTCGAGGAAGTCCATCGGGGAGATGGAGCGAAGAAATCAGCTCACGCGCACGAGGGAGATGAACTGTTGCATCGCAAGACCATTGGGGATGGTGATGGCTGCAGGAGGCCCTCATCCAGCAGTGTATAGACCACGGAACGGTTGGCTACGCACCTCCGATTAGCACGGTGGGCTACGTACCGTGCGAAAGGAGTTCAACATACATACAGACCATGGTTGGTGGTGATGATGTTGATGCTGATTTTTGGGT
Organism: Entosphenus tridentatus; assembly: GCA_014621495.2. Taxonomy (NCBI): domain Eukaryota; kingdom Metazoa; phylum Chordata; class Hyperoartia; order Petromyzontiformes; family Petromyzontidae; genus Entosphenus; species Entosphenus tridentatus. The sequence goes on along the minus strand of CM025621.2, from coordinate 10,122,642 downwards.
ATGTTAGTTTTACACTCTCTGAAATGAGTCTGAATATTACATTGTGGTTATTTCGGTAAAGTCACGTAGGTGAAAATATTTTTTTTTAATAAAGAATAAAATAGAAGTAACTAAATTAAATCACGACGTTTCGGAAGCAACACAAGCTTTCCGTCATAAGGTGGGACAACCACAGCAAGAAACTAAATTACTGCTGTGGTTGTGTTGCTTCTGAAACGTCGTGATTTAATTCAGTTATTTCTATTTCATTCTTTATTTTTATTCTTATTTTTATTATTTTCACCTACGTGACTTTACCGAAAGAACCAAGGAGTATGGATCCTTGCAGTGACGAAAACTTCAAATCTAGAGTCTGAATATTCTTTGATGAGAAAATTACGTGACGTGACTCTGATGCATGTCACCATAGAACTTCAGGGAAATTACTTAGTGTGACTGCTGCACCTCTTAATACATCATGACTGTGGTGACATCACTTGAGCACAATTATTTTAAAGATGTTTTTTCCCAGTGACCTAAGGTTGTGTTTGACAGCCAAGACGCGCGTCAGTGGGTGTCTACAAGGGACAAGGGTTGGGTCTTTATTTAAAATTACATCAGCTTTAGAGCAATATCAAGATTTAAAATATATGTATGACATTTTCTTTATATATATAAAACATATGGCAATAACCAAAAAAAACTGTGCAATACCAATTTATATCCTATTCAATCATCGTCATTGGAAGATAGAACGAGTAAAGGCGCAGCCCTGCAATTTCTTACTCACGCCAACTGCTGGGAGAAAGTCCTCCACTAGAGGGAGCTCAAGAGAGGCCCTCTAGAGGGAACGTTGGCCAACTCGTTCCACACCGGCCAAACATCTTGAAATAATGCCCACACTTTACCCCGTCACAGCCGACATGCAGATTGACCGCCGTGGACCTCCATACACTGCAGGGCTAACAGATTGGGAGATCGAACCGGCGAACTTTGCATTGCAGGTCCAGTGTGAGAACTGTTACACCATGGCAGCATACCAGAGTGATGCAGTACACTACCGTGTGTGTGTGTTACACTGGTCGGATATATTCCTTATCGACAATGCGATGGGGTGAAATAGTGCATGCTGTAACCACGAGCTTCCAAAATGTTCTGTGATGAACATATTTAACCTTTGACCCTTACGGTGACACACAAGCAGTGCCTCCTGGTAGGTGTGTTGGAATCATGACTCCACGTGCCTTTGACCACTTTTCTTCTGACCCTCATTCAGCTCCGGCCATGACAAGTTGCTGAAAGTTATTGATGCAAACAACTGACAAACTTCATTTGCTGATAGTGTGCTCCTGGTGCAGTATTTTGTTCGGGCGGAGCATGAATTATCATTTAATAAAGAGTCCTTGCAAGGCTCCGGAGCCCTTGCAGCCATCCTCAGAGATGGTACGCTTCCCTTGTGCAATATCGTTGACGGATGTCCTCGCATGGAGCAAATTTGCCATTAATTTACTGCATTCATTTGTCTTGTTTGTAAATCTGTGTTTATCAAACAGAAGGCCAGCAAAATGTACAATTTATGGCAATTCATTAGCTGCCTATTGATTCAGCCGTAGAGTAATGATGGAGTAAATGTGGCCAGTGATGTATGAAAGAGGGAGAGGTTAGATAGAGTTCAGCCTTAAGCGCGAAATAGCCTGAAATTCTCTGCTGTCTTTTTTTCCAGACCCCTTTTTAGCTACTGTCTGACTTTGTTTTGAAACACTCAAACGGGCGGCTCAATGCGTGCGCCGTTCTGCTTACACTAGACCCCGTCGTATTAGCATCTTCCCAATCTGTTTTGAAGAATGTTACATTTCACGTGAAAGGTAACAAAAAATGTAAGTGCGGTGAAGCAATGAACAAAAAAGATTCTAATCAGAGAAGAGATGCGGTTATCAAATTCTCAAAGTTCAAGTTTTTTTTTTATACACAGGCGACTTCTAAATATGTTGCGTTTTTCCGTTGTACAAAACTTGTAACTTCCTGCCGGCTAATTTCAAATGTGCCACGGGGCTTTAGCCAGATAATCCGCGGCGCTTCGTGGCCGAATGTAGTTTGTGAGTATCCTTCAGCAGAATAAAAAAAATGGTACGAGACAAGACCTACGGTGGAGGAGCAGCCCCGTGCCGGATTGCAAGGGGCCAAGCAATCCATATATCGACGGGATTCCCGCATGTAAACAGGAAAAATGAAAACATTCTGTGGGCTCCCGACTGTCCATTACAGGATTAACACATCTTGGCATGACAGGGTGCTGTGTAGGTAAATTAATAACAGCTACCCCGCCATGATCCATGTCACATGTGACATGATTTCTCAGTGTTTGTACCGACTGTTGAACCTTGACAACGAGGAGGGGTGGTGGTGGTGGGGGGGGGAAATATTAAAGCAAGATCAATAAAAGCCAAACGGACACATTGTGCGGTATGTTACTGGGTCACGCGTAAAAAAAGAAGAAAAAAGATAGGGTTTGAGAAAAGTGCCGAGTGGTAGTTTGTAAGAGTTGAATTTAGAGGCGTCTGAGAAACGAGGTATTCCGTAATGTAGTCTACAATTACAGCAGGTTACGAGAAGCAGGACGGCGAGATACTTGTCTCTGCCGTTTGAGTGACAGTCTATTTGTTACGGGTTTAGTAGGTTTCGATTTGGCACCCAGAGCAATTAAGCTCTGGGTGTGTGGAGTTTCTGGCCATGTAGGATGTCACACTTGCAAATGCCAGTTAAAGTCCTGCCCTGCTTACAAATGGGCCTCGCTCGACCAGCCGTGTTTCGTGGACAGTGAATGTCAATGGATTCGTATTTGGTATATAGAAATAAAAAAAACTTTTCCATAACGGGTGTATTATTACGATGATACATTCGTGTTTACACATGAAGAACATCTGTAATAATCGTGATGTTCTCTGTGCCGTCGTTCCTGTTCTAACGACGTTTCACTGGGTGCTTTTTTTTTCAACACAGCGAGGACCTTGGTAAGGGCTGACTTCAACTGTCTGAAGGCTTTGCAATGCTATTTTCGCTCAAGCCTGGTTAATCCTGCCGTGCGGCATCGGATGTTAATTGAAAATTAACAAAGCTTTGGATCGACAGAAGACAGCACATCAATGTTCTGCAGGAAAATGAGTAGCGTCCGGCACGATTCAAGCAGATAATTAGTTTGCGCAAGAGTTATTGACCGTGAAATAAATATTCTCAGACATACATCTTACGGATAATTTCAGGTTTATCAACAATGCTCGATGTCCGAGTACTAATTTACCTTTACTGCTGCCTTCTGTATTATTTATTACTGACATCGAGAAGGAAGAATTCATAAGCTCGTGGATATTATTATGCACAATGAAAGCAACACGGCTATAATTTAACGTGTAAGGTGGGTAGTCAGTGAAATAAAGAGTGATCTATGGTGCTCGCAGTCCTTGTAAACGTTTAAGGGTTTCCTCTTTAAAAAAAAAGTACTGAACACCACATTTTTTTATGTACGGCAATACAACATTTTTCGCAACTTAAATTTATTTTGGGTGATTATCAGGTGTAAAATCACTTTCTTTGGTTGAGAGATGCAAATGATTTTATGGCCTGTACAAACAGGCATCTGTGTGTCAATCAACTTATAAGCATGCACGGACAGGTACCATTCTATACAGTAGCTCGCATGTGGCAATCTGTTGATATACGAAGTAACGTTCGTATCAACATAGTCTGCAACTGCATGAGAACAACAAATAAACGGCGGCAAGGTTGTGAACTATGAACGGACAGCAGCTGTGCGGACAATTCTGGACTCCGCCGAATTGCTACGGGCGAGATCAACAGCGCCGGGCCCAACACCGCCGCTGTTAATCGCACGTTTTCGTGATTATACGAGGCCGTTGCGCCGGTGGTCGATAAATGTAGTTCGTCTGCAGAGCGGCTTGCCATCGCTGGCGTGCTCGTGTCGGCGAGGCTCACACGGCCTGCCGCTCCGGTCGTTAGTCAAGTGAGTTAGAGCGCTCGGACAAATGTTTTGCTCCTGGGAGCCGTAGGGCTCTCCCGGCGATGGAGGTTCATCGTTTGGAGCGAGGCACCCATTCGTCACCGGAGGAAATTTCAGCCACCTTGCGAGATCAATGGAGATGGCCACCGACGTTATTAAGGGGATGGGGCGAGCTTAGGGGGTTAAATGACATGGATGTGGCGGCGGTGGCGGGGGGTGGGGGATTGATGTGGACCGGTGTGGGTTGATGGTGGGCAATGCAGAGTAAAAGTGCCCTTTCTTGGACTAACGTTTTTGGGACCCTCTTTCTTTGGGTGGGGGGGGGGGGAAGGGGAAACTCCGCTACATTTGTACGTATGTATGTGTGTCTATGTTGAACTTCGTAACCAACTGTGCTAATCGGAGGTGCGGGTGGAGGCCGGTAACATTTCAGCATTGACTGCTGGCAGCCTGTCCAGAGTTCACACTTGAAAGTTCTGAAACCGCACCAGCGAAAAACAAAGGAGTTATCACTGAGGTGGTCACCCAAAATTAGATTGTGCACTCCTTGTACATTCCACATGCTCCAGATCTCGTCAGATCTCAGAAGCTGAGCACGAATGACCCGAGGTAGTGCCTGGATGGGCGGCCACAATGTGGTGGAGCGGAAGAGGGCAGTTTCGCAAAATCCATTATTGTGCCTTACTTCCATGCTCCACATCACTGAGAATAAAGGAAGGTTCTCATCCAACAGTAGATTAGCAAATGGCTCTGAATACACGTCTGGTGGCCAGTATCTATACCAATCAACATCGACTTGGGTAAATACCTCAATGACCGCATCCCACAAAAAACCATGGCAGATGCGGATACCTGATGCACAAATGCAGATGCTAAAACTCTCTCCAGTGTGTGACTGTGGTCATCCAGAACAGACCGTACAACGTATAACGACGCAATGGCCCGATCCACAAATACAACGAAGACATCACAGCGATGCACTCCGCTGTTCCTGACTTGACCGCCTTGAATGCGAAATCGCAGTTGATGCTCTGCATCTACATCAGCCGTACGAAAGAGGAAGAAGACCAACGATTTGTATTTCGCTAGGCATAATATTTTTTTCATCGGCACACACACGCATTTCCTTGTTATGCAAAATACTCCACGTTACACAAAGCGCAAAGCTGACTTTTTTTCTTAGGAGCCATACGTTATTTTGGGTTCGGTTGCGTTAATAAAACACGAAATGGTGACGAGGGTTGTACGGAAAGAGTCTGTTGGCTTGAAACTTTGGAATTGAAGGATGCACTTGCCCAGTGATGCAGGGGACTCTTAAGAACCTAATTCCAGTTGATTAATTGCTGTTAGCCCAGTCTGCTCTCTCGAGGGTTAACACCGTTTAATGTAGAAAAATGATACCATCAGTGCGAGCCTGGTAATTGTTGGGCTGTTAGCAGAGCCGAGGTCCACGGTATCGAACAGTACACGCCCTGTCAATATCCTCTCTTCATGCCGGCTACATTTTATCCACCGCAAACCAAATCTTTGGATTAGGCTGCTCGTCAACATTAGGCTCAAGCGTGTCTATAGTGAATTGCCGTTGGAACCATGAGTGACACCAATTAGCAGTAAACATTTTTAAAAAAAAACTTTGGCTTTTAGGTAATGCCGTTGTAAGCGTTATTTTAATGCCGTCCGGTGCATTATTAATACACCAATTTGTGTGTGCATATGCCTCCCTGTCGATTTGATGAATTGTTGAGATTCAGGAGTGCAGTTTGATTCAAGCATCAGCTATACATGTATTGTTTTACATCATGGGTGAACGTAGCGGCCACTAGTGGCTGCAATGGTGACATTAACGCATCACATACAACGCATACAAATGAGAAATAAACATAGATTATTTTTTACGCGCAATCCGATTGCGTGTATCGTACACTTAGAGAATCTGTCTTAACCAATGCACTTATTACATCCATATACTGTATATATATATATTTTTTTAATGTCACAATGAGCTATTATAATTAGGCCTGGTGTATAAAATCCCCCTATTGGTGTACCGGTGATAGAGCAGAAAGCAATATTCTAACGGCAGTAATAGGGCTGGAGAGTAATTGCTACTAATACTAATTTACAGCCCTTTGTAAATCCACGAATGAATGAAGGCCTCTCCACACCGTGTCGTTCATGGGACTTGATTACCCATATTTCACCATTCTGGTCAATGCAGGGAGGGAAGGGTGGGGGTAGGACCAGTTCAGATATCACTCGCCACTGATGTTAGCCGTGGCTTGGAATCAAAGTGAGGAAACTGGTGTCATGGGTGGGAGATGGTAGACTTCACGCGACATGCACGACTAGTATACCATCACTTGGGCCTTTTTGAAAATCGTTAATATATTTCAAGTACGTGTAAATCCCATCCGAAAAAAACGTCTTTTGAAGGGCCAGAAGACCAGTGGGACCTGCATCAGCGAAACGTGGAAGGCCTCTCGCGTGCAGAGTGTGATGCGCTAGCCACAACGACGTCGCTGCGCTCCAGGAAACCCACGGCGAAGGAAACCGCCTCTCGAACTAATACAACCAACGGATACGACTTAATGTCCGCCATGAGCAATCCGAAACACGGCCTGCGCCACTTGCATCAAGCAAGGCCTTGCAAACTACGAAGTGAGAGAGGAAGTTATCGCCGACAAAACATCAGCCATCAGGATATATGCCAGGTGTCGGTGGCCAGCGCGTACAAACCACCAGCAATTACGATTGCAGCCCCAGCCATCGGTGGTCTGACGTGGGTGTGACTTTAACAAACAGCGCACGCAATGGACAGGGTGGGGTGGGGGGGAGGGATAATGCCACAACGACGCCGAGGGTTTCTGCCGGTCAGGGAAGGATCGCTGCGCCCCGGGCGTGCCGTGCGCGATGCGTCGATTGCGCCGTCGGCTGCCACCCTGAAGCGCCCGTGACCGCGTCCAAACGCGTGGAGATATTGCCGCTACGGCCACGTGCCAAGAATCCCGTTGGTCTTAATTACCTTTTACAACGGGACATTGACCTGAAGCTCGAAGCTAAATCCAGTGTGACATTTTTCAACGAGGAGAAGATTGACTTGGTTTAGTTTATTAATCACTGCCTTCGCCTCTCAATGCGTTCGCTTGGTGGGTTTTTTTTCTTTCCGCCGCACTCCTGGAAGCGTTGCGGCTTGTACAGCTCCCTCTCCATCCCCAATCACTCGAGAGTTTTTGGGCACGGAAACCAATGCTTATGGGCCAATTCGGTATGGGTTTGTGATGACAATATTTAGAATTTCAGATGCTTGGATTTGGAAGGACATTTTTGGATCTGTTTCGGAATTTTGGGTAATGTACATTATTTCACGTAGCATTTTTTTCTTAATGATTTTCTGTTTTCGAATTTCCGACGCATGATACATTGCAACAATAAACAGCACTTGCCCGGCATTACAGGTCGTGCACATCCTTGTTTGCACAGCTTGTTTGCTGGGATTTTATTGGGTTCTTGCTAACAATAGTGGCATAACCCGTTGCCACGTGACATCACTTCGAATAATGCTGTGGGATCAAACCGAAACAAAAGATTAATTCGGAGTCTGTAAATTTTTCGATCTGAACTCAATTTCCCGATTTTTGTCCGGAAAAAAAATGTCATTACATCCTTTGTGCCAATCTATAAATAGGGATGGCATAATTATAACAGCTGCAACAGCACATGTGAGTGAACATCTATTGTTTCACCTGATGACGATTGCTTGTGTTGCGATCGAAACGTCGTGATATTTTTATTATTTTTTATATCTACGTGGCTTTACCGAAAAACCCAAATAATATGAACATCGAAGGATGAGTAAATTGTTAAAGTGCAGCCCTGCAACTTGCTTGATTATTGCCATTGGTGCTGGAAGGGCCTCCACCAGCTGACCACAAGAAGCTCCAGAGGGTATTGTTGGCAAAGTCTTTCACGCTGGCCAGACTTCTTGGAAAAGTGGAAGTACCCACATTTTTACCCCACCCCGCACGCAACCTCCCGAGATCAACTAACGTTGACGAGCCTGATGACGACCACTTGTGTTGCGATGGAAACGTCGTGGTTTTTATTAATAAATTTTTATGTAAAAAAAAAAGATTTTATTTTTTTATTTTTTTTCACTTACATTTTTTTATCTACGTGACTTTACCGAAAGAACCAAAGAATTTGACGTGCCCATTCATACTACTGGAATAGTTGAAGGAGCGCATCCTATCGGATTGAAACGCGCAACCCTTATTTACGATTGTGAAAACAAACGATCCTCGTCTCGATTGTGCCGTTGAAAACTTCCAATTTCTGCGCGGTTTAAAGTCACTTTCTACCCTTGAGAACCGCTGAAAGCATCAGTCATCTGCCATCATCGGGAGGCTGGGCGGGTGCCGCACTTGCACCCAACGCAAGACACGCAGGAGGCCCTATCAGCACAGGCCCTCTTGGTCTCGCGCTCGCCGCACGAGCGCGCAGGCGTGGAGGTTCCCGTGTTTTGACAGCTCCCCTTATTATCGCTAAACCTCATGCAGCTTTGTTGTCAGATGGCTGAAAGTTCGTGCTCCCTCCACATGCGCTTCTCTCCTCCTCTTCCCCCATGCTCGAGGCCTCCCTCTTCTCCCACACTTTTTTCGTTGCTGCTGCTGTTGTTGTTGTTCTTGCTCCTACTATGATCCCCCATGAACACCCCCCCCCCCCCGCGTGAAGAATGTCAGCTTGCCTCTCCGTGGATTTTTTTTTGCCAGCAGGCAGCAATGCCAGAATTCTTTTTGGGTTGCACAGGACTCGCAGCCTGGTACGTGAAGTTCTGGTATCACAAAAAAATAACTTGCTGTGATTTATTCCATGTTTGTAGGCTTCGTCCGAAAAAAAAATCCAACAAATACGGCAACCAGAAATTAGCTTCAATATATGTGTTTTAATTATTGTATCAAGTAAGGCCCACTGAGCTAAACAGCTCTTTTGCAGAAGCGACCTGGCCATGACAGATGATTGCACAACGAAGTGGCTTATCACGTGGAAATGTATAGCAGCCATATACTGTAAACGCATGTTTATAAATGTGGAGGGGGAAAACCACGCTACCACGGGGAGATGGACACGCAAATTTCGGAATCGAAACCACGACCTCCTGTATACCAGGAGAGGGAATTAATATCTCGCCACAGTGTCATATGTTATGGATAAACATGTACAGAGATGTGTACGGCTGATGCACCCAATTAAAATTCTGCTACCTCTGCATTCGAATACCGAATGCTGTTAAATTTGTTTCCACTAAACAGGATGTGGCCAATTGAAACACTTGTAAAACTGACAGGACATTTTGATCTTCAATTATCTCTAAGTATATGAATAGCATAAGAATGTTTGAAGAAAAATAGTCAAATAAGAAGAAAAATAAATCCTATTCTCAGTTGTCAAACTCTACCCAGTGTCAGCTAAACTCTGTCAATGCTGTTTTACTGCCTCGGTCTAATTTCAGCCCTGGGATCAGGCAAGGTGACAGGGCAGCCCTTTTCAATTTAAATGCAGATAATTTAATGCCTCTGCTCGCCAGCATTTAAGGAACTGGTCACCTCTGAAATTCAAATTCCTTGCGATTGATCTGGGCCGAGGTGTTGGCAACGTTGCAAATGTCAGAGTTTTTCCCTGTAAGTTAGTGATACATCATCAAGCCTTCCTGGGCGATCAATCTCCGTGGCAGATGGCGAGCAGAGGATATCGATTTTCATCAGCTCCCTCAGAGGCCAGGATCTGTCGACCACCACTGGCAGCAACTTTTTTTTTATCAGTTAGCCTTGAAAAACTTGGGAGTCAAAAAACAATAGGGTTATCTAATTAGCAGAAGCGCTTCGCTTATGTCAGACATGACTTTTATTTCACTGTCGCTGGTCAGCGCTGGATTTGTTTTAATGGGATAGCATTTGGACAAACTTAATTGTTTCATCGATTTTTTTTTGCATGTTGCTAGCGTTTGCTTGTGTTTAACATTTAAAACGCACCGGCATTGATATTGTTCGCTGCTTGTACAAGTCGGGTTTTTATCGTTTACCGTATTGACAAAACAACATTTTGTTGGTAAAAGTATTTACTTGTATTGTACATTATTTGCGTGTACAGTAAGTCCCAGACTGTCTGAGAATCACTGATAAGATCTTTAAGTAACAAATATATATTTCAAGTCCTATTCTTAATTGTGCGCGTATATATATTTTTAGAATGTGCATAAAAAATTACAGTCCTGTTTATGTAATTGTTGTTCTAGCGATAAGTCAAGACATATCTCTGACCTGCTGTCCGCTTCCCTGGGTGTAAAAGTCGGGGCTTGGAGGGCGTTCCTTGAGCAACGCTTTTCAAGTGATCCTGTGACGTCACAATGAGCTCATTAGCATAAACTTCAACTCAGTTTCCCCCCCCACCCCGAGCGAAGCGCAGCAGAAGTCGGCCACGCGTTTTCCTATTTCTCTTTATTTTCGTTACGCACAAAATGAGCCTGCCACGTGTTGCACTGTCACCAATTTGGTGCCAATTTCCAAGCAAAATGCTCTGCACTTGAGAGCGGTGATCATTTAATAATTTTAATTGGATCATAATGTGTACATTTAATTAACATTAGACATGCACTCTTCTCTCGCAACGTAGAGAAAGGCGGCAACGTTTCTATAATAATGACGATATGTGCAAATTGCTATATTAATAGTGCACAGTGCGTTGTTGCGACGGTGGAAATGAAACACAAACCAATTAAGATTTATGTGCGTTAATTGTTGCCTGTTGTAGCAATGTTGCGCTCCGTGCACCGTTTGCATATTGTCACACATATTGCACAACTGAAAATAGTTGTCATTCATGCAGTTGCGCAATCACGTGATGTAATTTTAAAACATCTGCAATAAAGCCGCCACCATCAGCAGCAACGCTTTAGTGAAATTTATAAAAAAAATGTAATAAATTTTGACCCCCCCCCCCGCGCGGGAGGATTATTAAATTATATTATTTGTAACCCCCGTGCGCTGCGCGTCACTGGGTGTTTGACGTCACGTGACGCGGTGCGTTGAACAAAATGGAACCGTCGCCAAACACCAACCACCAACACCAACCACCAACTCCAACACCAACCACCAATCGCCAACTCCGACGTCGGTGGAAACGTCATTGTTTATTTTCCCTGTCCGCCTAAGCGCCGCTAATTTCACTCGCGTGCGACACCCCTTTGCTTTAATGAGCAGCGTTCAAGGCGAACCGGAGAAATGGACCTCATCGTCCAAATCCTGGCCAGATGGCCCAAACATGCAACGAACGTAAACAGATGCAACAACAACAACAAACCCCACAGCAATCTGTATAAACACACAAACAGACTGCGCGATCTCCCTCGTGCCAGTGCACATCTTGGCACACCGAATTTTTAAAATGTTGGTTAACTTGAGCACATTACAACGTGTGGACACCAACTGAAAGACGCACTCGTTTCATTTGCCACGAAGAAGCCGAGCGAGCGAGCATACCGTGTCAACCCATACGGTTTACCCCTAATCTTGTACAGGGAAATTCAGTTTTCAGATCCATACGGCGTACAGCCGTTTCAATACGGGCAAAACATTTATATTTGCTTGTGTTTCTCCCTTGTGGCGGGACTTTGTAGGATGAACATCGAGATGTATAAGGTGTGACCAATCAGGTCTGAATTTGTCCGTAGCAAGGTAGGGCACTGATAATGGCTTGACAGGTATGAGAGCGTGACGTGGAAGGAAGCGGATAACGACAACAACACAAACCGCTCCTCTCGCCAAGTTTTCACCACGAGACAATACGCAGTGGGGTGGCAACGCAAACCGTGCAGCGTGGCCTTGTTTAATGGAGGGGGGGGGGGGTTGGAGACATAGCTCGGGGTGTGTGTGGGGGCACGACAAACTTCGTGTTGAACAAACTGTGAGCACGAGTCGAAGGCTCAACGGAACAAGTCACGACTCGATGTGCACGCGTCTGTCATGCGCACTGCCCCCCCCACACACACAGCGTGTATGAATAAAAGCTGTGACACCTATCACTTTCTTTGCCCTGATCGTTTCTGTTTTGTCCACTTTCGACTTGACTGGAACAATTTAGGAGGGGGGGGGGGCGAGGGGGTCAGCCCCCTCTAACTCGCCCTGTAGCATCGTAGAGAGGGCGAGACCAGAATGCACTGGGGGAAGAAGCAGACCGTGTCTTTAACTCATTCTGTTGAGCATTCAACGTTTGTGTGCGGTCTGTTTGTAACGTTGGCTGTGTCACGTTAAATATTAAGCGAATAGACTAACCGGAATAAACTGATTTGTAACCTCGTCATCCAAGATTATTGACTTTGTATGTTTGTTTGTTTATTTGCGAATTTGAGCTGATTACTGCAATGTATTTTCTTTCTCACAAATCCGGGAACCCATTGCGCTACTTTGGGCTCTACGCTTTTGCTTCGTTGGCGTAAAGCAAGTGTCGCCACAGGGGACCCCATGAGATGGGTCCTGCGCTTTCGCAGTTGCTTAGTTCGCGTATGGGGCCGTCCATAAATGACGTCACACAATTTTGGACGATTTTTGACCCCCCCCCCCGTCGTCACACGGCGTCACAAAAAGTCAAACACCCCCTCAAATATGACGTCACAAAACCCCTCCCCCCAAAACCATATTTCCATTTTGAAAATAAAACACGCTTCAAATCGCTTTAAGCTATTGGCATTGTAGTGCGCATTTAATGTGGCGCTACACTCTGATGTTGTAGGAGAAAACATCTATGAAAAAGTATATTTAATTAAGCAGAACGTCATGTCTATATTTAAAGTTGCGCATTTTGATGTGACGTCACATTTCTCAACCCCCCCCCCCTCGTCACACATCGTCACAAATGTCTAACCCCCCCCCCCCCTCGGTGCGTGACGTCATTTATGGACGGCGTCGCCACTGGCGAACCCCTTGAACTACTTTGGGCCCAAAGTGTTTTCAGTGGTGGCGTATACAGAGCGCCACCACTGGTGGGGTGGTGGGGGGAGGGTGGGCTTGAGATACTTGGGGCGCTGCGCTTTGCCGACTGCGAAGTTTGCCCATGCCGAGCGCCGCGATGGCGAGATGTTAACTCCCTCGCCTGGTGGGAAGGATGCCGTGGGTTTGATCCCGACCCTGACGCCTGTATATTTTAGTCGTTTGCATGTTTCTCTCCATGTGGTCGCGTGGATGTTGCTCCGGCGGCCCACCGGTGTTTTTTTCCCCTTCACGTTCAGAAACATGCGTTGTGGAGCATTTGGCTGCTATAAATATCCACGCGATAAGCCACTTTCGTTGAGCCATCATTTGTGATGGTCAGGTCGCTTCTGAAGAAGAGCTGCAATAGCTCAGTGGGCCAAACCTGGTCAAATAAAATTTTAAAAAAAGTTTCGTTTAAGTTTATTTGGACAACCCCTCTGAGCTGCGCATTTTCCGTCGCTTGGTGTCGGGTTAATGCCTCGCGGTGCCGGCGGGCGGCGGTGGATGATGGCGCGGGGATTCCTGGAGGAAGCGGCGGTGGCGGCGATTGTGCAGGAATGGGTCTCCCGTTAACCCCGGGTGCGGCGGCCGCGTCCCCCCGGATCGCGCGGCTCGGCTCGGCTGCCTCCAGCTCGGCCCGCCGGACCCCGTAATTAGTTTCAGTGGGAGACGAGGGGGGGGGGGGGGGGGGCAAGAGGAGGACGCCTTTCCGCCCAAGTGAGCACTGGCCCCCTCTCTCGCTAGCTACTCTCTCGCTCTCTCGCACCGCGCTCTCTCGTGAAAACGAGGGGCGAGACAAATGAAGGCGAATATCGAGCAAATAGGCAGCGCAGCAGCTATTGTCGCCGATTTAATTAATGGCCAGAGGAAGTTATGGAATCTAGAAATGCGTGGCGCTGCGCGATGGGTGTTGTGTTCACGGCCGGTCCGCAGCTTACATCGCTCCTGGCATGCGGCTTCACGTGGAAATGTTCGCGCGCACTTTTTTTTTGCACCTAATTTGTTACCGGCACACCGGAATGGCGTTTATGTCTGCGCTGGGCCTAATTTGTCATCAAATGTTTTCTGGGGGGGGGGGGGGGGGGGGGGGGGGGGGGGGGGGGGGG
>CM025621.2:10063273-10108119 GCA_014621495.2 Entosphenus tridentatus | reverse complement strand
CCCCCCCCCCCAGGTGCGTGACGTCATTTATGGACGGCCCCTATACCGAGCGTCGCCACTGGCGAACCCCTTGAACTATTTTGGGCCCAAAGTGTTTTCAGTGGTGGCGTATACAGAGCGCCACCACTGGTGGGGTGGTGGGGGGAGGGTGAGCTTGAGATACTTGGGGCGCTGCGCTTTGCCGACTGCGAAGTTTGCCCATGCCGAGCGCCGCGATGGCGAGATGTTAACTCCCTCGCCTGGTGGGAAGGATGCCGTGGGTTTGATCCCGACCCTGACGCCTGTATATTTTAGTAGTTTGCATGTTTCTCTCCATGTGGTCGCGTGGATGTTGCTCCGGCGGCCCACCGGTGTTTTTTTCCCCTTCACGTTCAGAAACATGCGTTGTGGAGCATTTGGCTGCTATAAATATCCACGCGATAAGCCACTTTCGTTGAGCCATCATTTGTGATGGTCAGGTCGCTTCTGAAGAAGAGCTGCAATAGCTCAGTGGGCCAAACCTGGTCAAATAAAATTTAAAAAAAAGTTTCGTTTAAGTTTATTTGGACAACCCCTCTGAGCTGCGCATTTGCCGTCGCTTGGTGTCGGGTTAATGCCTCGCGGTGCCGGCGGGCGGCGGTGGATGATGGCGCGGGGATTCCTGGAGGAAGCGGCGGTGGCGGCGATTGTGCAGGAATGGGTCTCCCGTTAACCCCGGGTGCGGCGGCCGCGTCCCCCCGGATCGCGCGGCTCGGCTCGGCTGCCTCCAGCTCGGCCCGCCGGACCCCGTAATTAGTTTCAGTGGGAGACGAGACTGGGGGGGAGGGGGGGAAGAGGAGGACGCCTTTCCGCCCAAGTGAGCACTGGCCCCCTCTCTCGCTAGCTACTCTCTCGCTCTCTCGCACCGCGCTCTCTCGTGAAAACGAGGGGCGAGACAAATGAAGGCGAATATCGAGCAAATAGGCAGCGCAGCAGCTATTGTCGCCGATTTAATTAATGGCCAGAGGAAGTTATGGAATCTAGAAATGCGTGGCGCTGCGCGATGGGTGTTGTGTTCACGGCCGGTCCGCAGCTTACTTCGCTCCTGGCATGCGGCTTCACGTGGAAATGTTCGCGCGCACTTTTTTTTTGCACCTAATTTGTTACCGGCACACCGGAATGGCGTTTATGTCTGCGCTGGGCCTAATTTGTCATCAAATGTTTTCTGCCGCCCCCCCCCCCTTTCAAAGCTCCCGTACCCTGCTCCCTACCCCCCCCCCCACATGAATAGCTGACCAGAGTGGGTGGGAGGATATTTTTTGGAGGTCAGCCCCGGACACCTCCGGTTGAATTGGGGCCCTGTGCCTGCACAATGTGTGACACAAACTGGATGTTTTTGTGTTGTAAGCGTTTGGGAAAGCCATGCCTTCTCTAAAAATAAAGAGGTTACCCAGTAATTTAAAGTTATGATGAATCGTTTAAATTGTGTTAAAGGAATTGCTAGGCTTAGTGTTGGTTTGTGTGAGTACATAGCTTCAGCACATTTCTGTATTGCATGGCAGGAGTTGAAATAGTGGCTGTGTTGTAAAGTCAAATTAATGTGTAAATCAATGTGACACTTCCCAAATACAAACATCAAAAGTTGTGGACCCTCTTATGTATGTGTACTCCTTTATCATCACCGTATTATTAATGTAATAAAAAATCATGTCCCTAACTTTTCGCTCATGTCTGGTATTGCCAATAACTACCATGACAATATTATATGCAGTATGGAACTGCTAAATATTTCACCCATTCACAAGGCAACATTTTCAGCCAATAAAGTTTATTTTTCCGTAATCATAACATTCAGCTGCGATGGAACATATAAGCTAAAGGGTGCGCTGGAGATTTTTGGGTAACCGTTATCATCAGCCATGATCAATCCACTGCTGCATGAAATCCTGTCCAAGCTGTCGGCATCTCTCATGGTTCTGAAACGTAACAATCCACCCCACCATCGCACACGAATTGATGTCCTATCGAACGCACGCGTTCTATTCCTTGGCTTCCACTCCATCACAATTCTTGACCACCGGCCATCATTCCTTCTCGCGAGATGCCCTGCCCAAACACACTCTCAATTTTCTCAACTCGCATTTAAGATGTGCATTTCCATTTAGCTCATGTCTAATTAAAATGTTTGCTCTTCAGAAGTTTTTTTTTTAATCAGTGAAAATAAAAATGCGAGAAAAATATTTCACTTTATGACTAACAAACGTACTCAGCTAGGAAAATGCCAAGCGGGCTCCCGGAAATGAAGCATTACAGAGCAAGGCCGAGTGCGAACGTTGCACCGTTATCACTCACGCATCGTAATTGAATACACGCTAAGCAAACGGCCCGAATCCAAAAAGGCTGCTTATGCCAGGGGGACCACTGATAAAAAAAAAATCAGGAGTGCCTAAAATGACCAAGGAGGCCCGGTGCTTGTTAAAGAGACAAATTGTGGATGAAACCGAATAGTGTCAGCAGAAAGTGTATCGCACCAAATCATGGGCGGTGGTAGCCACAGCTCGTAGTCCCTGACGAGGCACAAATCAGACTCCCGGCGCATCTCGGCAGACGTTTGGATGCACCCCTTGGCCGTGCAGGACGTATCATCTTGTCTGGACGTAACGACTCCTCTGCCAGAGCTGATTTAGCGCAGACGGGGGCATCTGTCACATCAAAATGTGCTTTACTCTGCGGACACAAGGGGTAGTCGTGGTTGTCGGACCGAGAAACGGGTGGGGGGGGGAGGTTTGTTTTGGCGCCGTGGCAAAGAGGGCTCCAAAATTGACATTCGCTCGACTCTGCGTGGAACTTAGCCCTCGTCTGGACGGCTCTGCGTTATGACGGCGGTCAGCATTGTGCGCCGCTGAGAAATGTTCTGACCCGTTTAAGAAATGTCACGAGGCTCGTGGCCAAATAAGGGTGGCGAAGCTTGAGAGAGTTTGTGAATGTGTGTGTGTGTGCAGTTTTTCTAAGAAAAGAGCATTTTTCTGCGTTGCAAAGTTTGCAAAGGATTCAATGCATTTTTGTGCGCAGACATCCATCAAATGTAATGGATCACTTAGCACCAGACATTAAGATTAAGAAAAGCCATTTTATTAATACCGTATGCATAAATGAAGAACGTTCAATTAATTTTTAGAATGGCACATTATACACCAAATTAGTTTGAAAGTATTTTCTTTAATTAATTGCGCTATATTGCATGCTTTAACTACATTAATGACGGGTCGATGTTAAATCTAACGATTTTTCATCAATTCACACATATACTGAGCGTCCTGCTTTTTAAAACATTGTAAACAAGTTTAACAATTGTTCAGCATCTTTTTTTTAAATATATATCTAATGCTGTGTTGGGGATGAGTAGTAGCACAGTGGTGAGTTTACTGCTCTCTGAACCCCACAACCTGATTCTCGACCTGATTCTCGATCTGATTCCCAGGCACGGCTTACATCAGTGGCAAGTCATATATTAACCAAGGTCCTTGCCATCTCTTCCCCTAGCTCCTCCACCAATCCACAGTCACCGGCCGTGGGATAGCCTGGTCAAACAACACCAGCAGTGGATTGAAAAAGGGCAGCGAATTCGGAGCGTGCGTGTCTCTCTCCCCGTGGTCGCGTGGATTCTTCTCCGTCTCCTCCGATTTTCCCATTCACATGCAGAAACTTGCGTTTATTTGGCCGCTATAAATTTCCCACGTGATAGGCTACTTCGTTGAGTTATCATTTGTGGCCAGGTCGCTTCTGAAGAAGCGTTATAGAGTTCGGTGGGCCTTGCCTGGTAAAATAATAAACATTAGTTTAGTTTTTATTTAATCAATTCAACGCCGCGCTACGCATAGAACGCGCGGAGGCTTAAGACGTTTACGTTTGCTATACTGACACGCTCTATCGCACGGAGCAATACAGCGGTACACACAAAACCTAAGCGTGACTTCTTGTCAAGTGCCAGCGCCGAACAAAGAAACTTGCCCTGAAGAATCGGTGGTAAAGAGGGAAGCGCAGTGACTCTCTGCTTGCTCCCCCCCCCCACCACCACCACCTCCAACCGCCCCCCGTGACACGGGGCCACGAAAGAGCTGGCAGCTCACGCCAGCAGGGGCACTGACGGTGTACGTGGGTTTAATGAGATAATGATTTTCACAGCTGAAGGGAGAAAATGAGATGGTGGACAGCTGGTTGGCGTGAGCCGGCGCTGGTACAGACCCCACCCGGGAGAGAGAGAGAGAGACCGCATTGTGGATGGCGGACTTACCGGCGGCGAGTCGTGAGCAGAGAAGCAGCAGCAGCTCATGCCAGCAACGGGCACGCCTTTTGTGGGATTGGCCAGTGTGAGATAAAGGTAGCAAAGGTGCAACGCTGCGTTTGCTCGCTCACCCCACTGCCGGCAGAAAGGGCCTCTGGACTGCTCCTCAAGTGGGTAATTTAGTCTACTCTTCCACGTTTGTGCAAATCTGTGTATAATTGTGCTACGATTTCAAAGCCATGAACGAACTTTTGTTTTATTTGACCAGGTCAGGCTCACTGAGCTATTCAACTCTTTTTCAGAAGTGACCTGGCCCTAATTGAGAGCTCAAAGAAGTAGCTTATCATGTGGAAATTCATAGCAGCCAACTACTCTACACGCATGTTTCTCATGAAATTGGCACCCTGCGCTATGAGCAGCACCTTGAAATGCCTTGGTATTTGTACTCTTTAAAAACCTAAACCATTAGTATTGTTATTAATTATGAAGATTCATTTGAGTCAAACTTTAATGTACTCGTGTCCTTTTTATGGCCGAAACTTTAAAAAAAAAATCTGATTTAGTTCGTAACCTGTCGGAATACTTCACTTAGTTGTATGTTTAAAAACACACAAACACAAGGTACATATTTTCACGCGCAAAAAGATAACACCATCATTCAGACTGTTGGGGCAAGTGATGTGAGCGAGGACCTATGAAGGTTGCCAT
This sequence comes from Entosphenus tridentatus, assembly GCA_014621495.2. Classification (NCBI taxonomy): domain Eukaryota; kingdom Metazoa; phylum Chordata; class Hyperoartia; order Petromyzontiformes; family Petromyzontidae; genus Entosphenus; species Entosphenus tridentatus. The sequence goes on along the minus strand of CM025621.2, from coordinate 10,103,168 downwards.
GGCACATGAGCCGGCGTAGTGGCCAGTACCATACTCACCTGCCTGCCTGAGTCTGCCAAGTGCGATATCTACACGCGGTGCTCATTAAGGGCTGAGTCGATGTAGGGGATGCCCAGAACAGGTTCAGGCACCACTTGGCGCCAGTATTATCTATTACCAGCAATCGCATCCCAGGTCACCGGATGATGCAAGGTTAGGCAAGAACGAGCCTGGATATGTGACCATTTGACACAACAAGGTGGCAGAACAGCAAACCATGGTGGTGTGTTGTCCTTCTAGGCTCCGGGTACGTTCAGCCTTCACTCCCCCGCACAGATCAGTGTGGTGGATTGGCAAAGGGGTGCACGTTATTGTTTAGAAATTATACGTAAAATGTAATTCCCACTGTAGCATTTCACCTAAACATTTTACTCGATTTCACTTGTTTACATGCATACATGTGCTGGCATGAGAAATAGAAAGGCACGGTTTGCGGATACAACATTTGTTTAGAAGCATAATCTTGTGCACAAAATAATCACGAAGCACCAGCCGCACGGCCTTCTGGGAGTGCTCCTCATCCGCAGCATTTATTCAATACGAGCAAACTATGGACTGGTTTCGACATTTAGCGTTTCATCAGCAGTCAGCCTTGTTTGCACCAATACTGGTGAAATGTCCGATGTACGAAATTGATCCAAGTTTCAACGCGAAACTATACAATGAACATCACAAAATAATCACGCGTAATAGTATTAGCTTTTCCGTTAAATAAACAAAAAAGCACGTGTGTAAGATCTATCACCGAGGTTTGCATCCTGCGGGCAAAAGGCACGCACAGGCAGGCACCAGCCAAGCCTCCATTTTCTGGCCAGTGACCTGGATCGGAGAAATAATTGTTGCCAAGCACATTAATAATGTGGTGGCGTGCTAAACCGCTGTAACCGATTTGTCCTCCTATTTACTGGGGGAGGCTTCCATTCCACGGACAAGCGTGACATTTGGTAGCGACGGCCGGGGCGTGATGGGCTCCACAAGGGCCGTGCCACAAGGGTAATGAGGATAGATCTGGCCTCCGGTGGGTGAGGGGCCCGGCACGATGCAGGCAGGGCTGCTGTTTACGCTGAAGGCCATCTTTCACATGATAATGTATCTACAAAAAAAAGGAAGGGTGCAGTGCCGTCGTTGTTTTAATGGTTAGTAACGCCACCGAGCTAACAATCGGGCAATCGCCGGTTTCAATTCGATCTCTCGCCACGGCAGTTAACCCATTCCCCCCCCCCCCCAGGTCGTGGGTACCTCTCACCTCTATGAAAAAATATCTGGCCAGAGTAGAATAATCGGACAAATACCCTCCGAGGGGGGCTCTCTGGGATTCACTCTCGTGCGGGCCATTCTGTCGGCATGTGGCGTGGACACGCGGGGATGTGACGAATTCTTTACACCGATATAGCCACCACTGATGACGTGAAACAGAATATATGATGCTTTGCTTGTGAATGACGCCGACGACAAAATCTCCCTCTGACATGCGCCTGATGTCGACAGAACTCCGAAGGTAAGGCGTTGATGGGCCTGTTTTTACTACTGGAACGGGAGGCTGCCTGGGAACACTGCCTATTGTTGGCCTGGGCTGTGAGGTGTCCAGGAGAAGGCAAGCACATTCATGGTTTATTAAATAAATCCAGGTAATCTAATCTCTGGTTCTTACCACGTGAAGTCCCAACAGTAATCAATGGTATTTGCCAAACATCCCAATTCATTGTAGCATCAGCCTGACAAAGAGTCTTTAGACTCGGTGAAGCTTTCCTGGGTAAATAAAGGACATTATCGTAACAAACGTTTCTGCAAAGGCTATTTCAAAATGTTGGTTAAATTCCGTCGCAATTGTAGCTACTTCCATGAAACAATGCAATTCGAATTCACCGGAACCTAAATTTTTTAAGTGTTTCCTATGCTGAATAGAAATTTAATTATATGGCTTGTAATTAATCAGAGCTATAAAATGATATAACATTTCAAAATCACCACTTTTATTCATCAAATGTCCTGTTAATGTCTACATTTATACTTTGATTTTGCAAGACTGACCTTTAGAAGTCAATCAGAATTCTATCAATCATGAATACGCCTTGAAGCTATTGGGTCACAGGCATTATTATAAATGTATACAATTGCACGTGCGTCAGATCAAATAATGGAATAATTTAATTGTAATACATTTAACACTATCGTTGTAACATCACAACATTCTATATATAAAGAATGGTACACATTTCTATAATTGAATTGGTATTTCTAAAACATTTTTAATTCTGTTCATTTATTTGGATAAGCTAGATGCCACTTCATGTTTGTTTATTTCTGGCACAGGTAAAATCCATTAGGCAATAAATGTTCATTTTAAACGGGGACCTGATTACATAAAATATATATATATAAAGAGCAAAACACAATCTCAAAAAAACCGTACATTGTCAAATTATGAATGGCAATATCGTGCATCAACATGCTACAACGAGCACACAAAAAAGTACAAGGCTAGTAAAACGCATCACATGCTAAAAGTATTGGGCGTAAAACAGCACTGAGGTAGGTAGGATTGTAAAAAAAAAACATTTATAAGTCTACAAAGCAGAGCGATCAATTTCACGTGCATGTGAAAGAAAATCAAAGGTTCAAAAGTGATTTAAAGTAGGACGAAGGTGGTGAGGTTTTCTTTTTTTATCACAAACATTCTCGCTCGGTTATTCCAGAAATTAGGGGCCACCACACAGAAATAATTTAAACCGAGGTTGATTCTCATATTACGGGGGGGGGGCGAGGGGAGGCTTTGAGCAGGCACAGGGAGGAGGAGCTTATATGGAATACAGGAATTTACCTGGGCGATTACATTATCCAGAAGATATTTAGCAGTGCTTAGTTTGTAACACTTTGAGGATGAAGATAGCCCAAATGCCGTCCCCTGCGTAGAACAAGGGGGGGGGGGGGGTGATTATAGTTTCAATGAAGTTCGCAGATGGGTTCTGTAGGGTACATCAAGGGCAAAACGGAGTGCGGAGCGGTACAAGAGTAGTGTGAAGAGGCACACCAGTATTACAATAATACGAATTACTGCATTCACGTGACAAAAATGTCCAGGTTAATGAATTACCCATCGCATTATAAAGCGCACCGCAAAATCACTGCAACACTCGCTAACCCACGCAGCCAACGAAACGTGCTTTCTACAGCTGCGAAGGTTTTCGTCGGTCGCGCTGCACGGCTCTCCCGTGTGGTTTGGGGTTGTACGTACGGTGCGAAAGAAGTTCAACAGACGTACATGTGCACACGTCGCTGGGCTCGGTGTCGGACGCTTTCTGGGAGCGTCTAACACGAACTCAATCGAAGCTCCAGAAATTGCGGAGCAAAACATCGAATATCGTCTCGCAGAACAACACGTGGTACACCCCCCCCCACTCCTGGAGAGTAATGCAATACAAACGCCTCAACACATTCGTCAATTAAACTGTGGCCATTGAAGGAAAGGTAGAAATAGACGACGTCTTGGGCAATGGCCGTCCTTCATAGCACATGCATGGCACAGGGCAGTGTTATTGACATGGAACGTGTTGATATTTGTTGTTGTTGTTATTTGTGCTGGTGCACCACTGCAAACGCAGCGGCAGCGCCAAATAATTAATATGTGTGTACGTACGTTGAACTTTTTTCGCACCGTACGTAGCCAACCGTGCTAATCGGAGGTGCGGGGGAAGGACACGAAACTAAACACAAAAATCAGTTCTAAAGAAATGAGTTTGTCAATCTAGACGATGATTTAGAAGTGCACAGCTCCAGTAGCTTCTTCACCTCTGAAGCAAGAGCGTTCCAGACGGCCGCAGAAGCACACCTGAAAGCGCGCGGTGCGGTGGCCACCGTCTTTGTTTCGACGTTTAGCCAAAAGCCGCACTCAACGTTTGAAGACAACCTGACTTACGTTTTGCTTACGGCAAGGACGAAATCAATAGAGAGGGGAGGCGATGGTTGTTGTTGTTGTTATTTTGGGAGTGGGGAGTGGCATGTTAAGCGCGTGTGAGCGCTCCTCCCGAGCGGCTTCAGGCCGGTGATCGCTAGGCTCATTGTGCTCATCTTATGTTAACGGTGCCCTTTGCATCCATAGCTGTCCCGCCAGCCGTCGCTGCGATGTTCCTCGCGGGACCCATACGTCTTGCCCCGCTGTCGCAGGTAATTACAGGCGTCGCCTCGTGCCCGCGACGACACTTAAATGTCACGCTTCCGCCGGGGCATAGCGATTAGGAGCATTCTCATATCGCGTCTCGAAACTCTTTACGCGCGCGGATAGAGAGGGGGGGCAGGGGAAAGAGAGGGGGTAGAGAGAGGGGGTCGAGAGATAGGGACGGGGTAAGGAGGAGCAGAGCGTTCTTCTTCGTGTTGATGTTTGTGTCTACGAAGAAAGTAGCACAGAAAACGTAAAATCTGTCATTTAAAAAGGGGGGTGGGGGGAGCACCTAAAGCAAAGCAATGCCAAAAAAACGAAATGATGAACGAAGCAAAGTGCCGACTAAACCGAGCATCTTCTTGTTTCCTCTGATCTTAAAAAAGAGAGAGAGAGGGGGACAGAGAGAGAGAGATAACCTGGAGCTACACACGGCTGAGTGTTCTTTTCCTCCTTCAAGCGTGTGTAGCAAGTGACGCCTCGTCTTAGGCGCGGCGGGGAGGGGGGGGTAGAGGCACTGCAACGGATGGACATTGGTGAGTGAAATTCTACAATTGGAGCTGCATTTTACGCGGCCGTCTCGACGCAACGATGTGCACGTTTGGGGCCCTTTGGAGACCGATCCGTGTAAACAGAAAGCAACAAAAACAACAACGACGATGGATCGACAACGTATGCGAGGATCTTGCGCACCCTGGAGTGACCGAGAGAGTGAGCGAGAGAGTGACCGAGAGAGTGAGCGAGAGAGTGAGCGAGAGAGTGACCGAGAGAATGACCGAGAGAGTGAGTGAGCGAGTGAGCGAGAGAGTGACCGAGAGAGTGAGCGAGAGAGTGAGCGAGCGAGAGAGTGACCGAGAGAGTGAGTGAGCGAGTGACCGAGAGAGTGACCGAGATAGTGAGCGAGAGAGCGAGCGAGAGAGTGACCGAGAGAGTGAGCGAGCGAGAGAGTGAGCGAGAGAGTGAGCGAGCGAGAGAGTGACCGAGAGAGTGAGCGAGAGAGTGAGCGAGCGAGTGACCGAGAGAGTGATCGAGAGAGTGAGCGAGAGAGTGACCGAGAGAGTGAGCGAGAGAGCGAGCGAGAGAGTGACCGAGAGAGTGACCGAGAGAGCGAGCGAGAGAGTGAGCGAGAGGTGGGGGTTTACATAAAGCAAAGTTATAAAAAAAATTAAACGAAATGATGAACTAAGCAAAGTGCCGACTACACCGAGCATCTTCTTGTTTCCACTGATCGTAAAAAAAAGAGAGAAGCGTGGAGGAGGCGTCGCTGCCTCCTCGTCCTCCTCGTCGTCGTCTGCGGCAGCCTCTTGACAGCTGATGGGGGGGGGGGGGGGGAAGGAAAAAGAGAGAATGGCCCCCTTGGTCAATTCCCTACTTGGATGAAGGCTCCCCCACGCCACGCGGGTCGTGAGGGTCACGCGACCATATCACAACAATAGTTAGGCCGTGCTAAGAAGTAGTGTTCACAGTCCATTGCAATGTGCTTGCATCCCGACGCCCCTTGCAACTATGAACACTATCCCGTGATATAATTGTGAACATCATACGAATTGTCTCACATGGTGTTGGACCAGATGACGCCAAAAGGCGCCTTTTGGCGTCATCTGGTCCAACACCATGTGAGACTAGGCTCTAAGAAAAGCTGTCTCGGGTGTGGGCCAATCAATTTCAAGGACAGTGCATACATTATCAGAGTTGTGTTTTTTGTTTGCATTCCGACCGCAGGTATTGTGGTCAATGCAAACATGACTCCTTGTAAAAAAAAAAGATGTCAGTTTTGTTGCCAGATAAAAGGGTAAAAAACCAATTATCATATTTTGCTACTGACAAAGAAGGTTCCAATGATGATCATACGAATAGTTAGCACGTATTCATGTTTGCGGCTTTTGCGTATTTCACCAAAATAGCTTCATCTGCAACGAGCAATTTCTTCACATCGAAAATTATTCCTAATTTAACACCAGCAGGGGATCGGTAACTAGAATAACAAAAAGAGCCTTGGGCTTTTTTACGAATTAGGTAACAAAAAAAACCCCTCAATATTTCAAGAGCCGCGATGCCGTGTGAATACGAGACGGTGGCGATCCTGAATAATAATAATAATAAAGAAAGACAAAGTCACGAAGCAGTCCTTAAAGAGGCGGCGTGCGAATTCTGAGCCTCAGTTCTCCAACTCCGGCCCCGAGTGAGCGCTGCTCGGTGCAACGGTGCAGAACGAGAGGATGCCTCTGCCCTGGTGAAGGCGCCGTTCAACGCACAGGGAGATCGGCGAGGGTTGAAAGGCTTCTCGACTGAGCTAAGGAACACCTCGGTCGCAGAACCATGTCAAAAAGATAAAGGTGCAGCCCTGCAGTTGCTTTCTCACGCCGCTGCTGGCAGAAGGTCCTCCACTCGAGGGAGTTCTGGAGAGTTCCTTTAGAGCAGGGGTCCCCCAATCCCCGGGCCGCGGACAGGTACGGGTCCATGACCTGTTAGGAACCGGGCCGCACAGCAGCAGCAGGTGAGGGCGGTGAGTCCGCACGTGTCCCGCCCCCATTATTTTATTATTCACCACTTCCCTCCGCGCCTCTTTTCCCCCACTGCGCACTTGACTCAGTCACAATGTTGGTAAGCCCACAAGCTGCTAACCCCGAGCCAACATGAGTCAAAAACAAACGTGGCTGGAGAGCTTCTTTGAAAAGGGGGAAAGACCCAATGATGACCCCCCCCCCTCCCCCGGTCCGGGAAAAAAATGTCTTCCACGAAACCGGTCCCTGGTGCCAATAAGGTTGGGGACGGCTGCTTTAGAGGGTATTTTTGCCCTGCTCTTCTCTACGTTCTAGATTTGAAGCTTTCGTGACTGCAAGGATTCATATTCTTAGGTTTTTTCGGTAAAGTCACGTAGGTAAAATTTTAAAATTAAAATTAATAAAAGTAAAATAAAAATAAAATAAAAATCACGACGGAGGCTTGTGTTGCCTCCGAAACGTCGTGATTTTAATTTTATTTTTTATTTTACTTTTATTAATTTTAATGTTTTACCTACGTGACTTTACCGAAAAAACCTAAGAATATACTTCTCTACGTTCTTAAACTACGGTATTACTTCTGAGGACGAACACATAATGGAAAGTGTTATAGAGTCCATGCGTATGGGTAAATGTTTTTTTATCGGTGAAGTTGGGCGATATTTCTATATATACTCAGGATTTTTTATTACTTTGCCCTGTCATAGGAACGTGGAATTTCCACAGCTTACGCATGGAGTATCTGGTTACTACCTCCATGCTCATTTGGACAGGAAGTCGCGTGATCTTTGACTTGTCGTGAACAAGACTCCATCAGGGCAGTACACAATGCATCTTGTGTACTGTCTTGGCATACACGTTGGAGGCGAAAGAGTCAATGTTGTAAACCGTGTACAACAATATGGTTATTTATTATATTTTACATATTCAACGCATTTGTAAAACAATATATTAACATTGCAAAACTGTTGCAGAAATCTATTAAATCTCACGTTACTTAATTTATTAACGAAGAATAATAACACATTGATCTGTAAGTCGCAGTGTATTTGTGTCGTATATATGCAGTACAGTAAATATGTTTATGATGAAGATGTGTCAATATTATTGTAGAGAGCGGTAATGCAATGGTTAGCGCGCTGTACTACGAACCCGGCGACCCGAGTTCGATTCCAGTTCACGCCCAATACCAGTGACGATTGTCTGAACCGCTCCTGGACCTTCCCCGAGGTTGACTCAGACTCGAATGAGTACCTGGTGCGGTGTGTAAACATCGCCACTGGGGAGACAAAGGCAGCCGGGCGTGGTGCTGGCCACCCACCCTCTCGTGTGCCGTGCCGGCCTGCATCGGTGTTTGCTAACAGCACTTGCTCCAAGACTCTGTTAAGCCTAGACGGGGGATCTTTGTCTTATACTATAGGTCATCCTTTACGAGGGGGAGGGGGGGATATGTAGCGATCTATCGTGAGCGAGTATTGACATCTGAACCGATCCTTCGCACACCTAACCAGTGGGGAGGCCCTCATCCAGCAGTGAACCGACAAAGGACTGTAACAGCACCTGCCCCATTAAAAAAGTCTTAAAGATCTTTGTCGTTGCAATCATTACACCCACACGCAAGTGCCTCGTCGCTGAGGCTATTAATCACGATTGTTAAACGCTCACCTGTGTGATTCCCTAAGCTCTGCAAGGGCTTACGCAACATTTCGGCTACTCGCTTGCACACAGCAAGGTACAAACACGACAACAACTGCCGTTCGTCACTAAGTGGCGGTGACGTCACTTAGTGGCGGTTTGTACCAGGCTAGGTGCACCTTGAGGCCACATGAAGTGACGAAGGTTCGCTGCTGGCAGAAGGTTACGGGACAGACCCAGGTGCCATGGGTTGACTGACCGAGATGACTGGCAGATGCCCCCGCACGTGCCCCCCCTCCCCCCCTCCACTGTGGTGTCACCGGCGCGGTACAAAGACAAAGTTCCCCCGTTATAGGCTCACCATACTTTTGGGGCAAGTGCTGCGAGCGCAGCTCGCACAGTCACGTGTCCTGGCGCCGTCATATCGGCGCCGCGGCTTCAATATGCGAGGGCACCGTTTTTTGGTTCATGTCGACAACGGCATCGGGGGCTCATAAATATCCCTTGACATATTGACAATCGGAGCAGCTCTAAGAGCGGCCCACCAAGTCCTCGTAGATTAATTAGGGACGACCACGCGGCGCCGAGGCCCTCCGCCTTATTGATGTCCATAAAGAGATGCAAGAATTGCGTGACACACACTCAAGCCCCTCGGCGAGTGCGCGTTATTGGCCTTCTGTCAGCGCGTCGCGGCCAGAGGAGGCCATTAATTAATTAAAAGGCGGAGAGAAAACGTTTTAATTGCTTGGCGGGACGGAGCCAAAATGTCACCCAGCATAGGGACGAGGAGGAGGAGGAGGTAGGAGGAGGAGGGGACGCCTACGCTAAACGCGTTGCCCCACGGAGAGAGAGAGAGATGATGAATCCGGGAGGTAAAGACATTGATTTTTTTTTTCAAAGCTCGTCTACATTTTGTATGTGTGTGTGTAATGCGAACGGCTATTAATCACGGGAGAAAAACGCGACCGGAGACGTCAGCCTTAATTTAAGCGGCACAATTGGAGTCAGCCCGAGGATTTATGGCAGTTTTAGAGATTTGTTTTCGAATGCAGCGACGTGAATTCCGAGTGACTTTCCCCCGGCCATTCGCGCGCGTTAGTTCGCGCGCGGCGTACAAAAGTCAAGTTCGTGTTTTATTATTGTTTCTGCTTTGCCCTTTAAGTGACAGCAAACACAAGAACACACACACACACAGCCTGGTTATTCTGCTATATATCATCGCCGTCATCATCATCACAAGCAACAGCTTTTGTAAATCCACTGCTGGATGAAGGCATCTCCCAGCCGGCCGCCACCTCGCGTCCGTGAAGAATGCGCGTGAATTTACAACCCATTGGGAATCCACTGCTGGATGAAGGCATAGTTTGACCATACTTCACCACCTGAGTGATTGGAGGTGTGGCGCTCAGAACGGGTTCATATCAGTGCCGGATTAAGCTCGTGCGGGGCCTGTAGCATCAGTTACAAAGGGGCCCTAAATAAATTTTAAAACGTAAATATTATAACACAATTTTTTTTACTTGCATAGTAAAGTAATTGTATTTTTTTCATTTTCGATACAGACAGATAATACGACAAATTGCTAACCTTAAACACACAGTCGTTAATTAAAGTTGAAGGCAGTATAGTACTATAGCAATAGAGCAAGTGCAGAATCACTGAACCGGAATTGATAGCTTGAAAGCATTTAGCGCGGGTCCCCGGAAAGTGCCCCTATCATATGCTACTTTTGCTACGAGGATAATCAGGCACTGGGTTCATATATCACTCCCCGTGACGTTTGTCGGGGCTGGGTTGAGAGTGCAGTGCGCTAACCACTGCACCACCACTCCCCCGTGTATAATAAATAATGTTGAAAATTAACCATCGATTGCATAATGCCGCTGTCATAATGGTGTCATCACAATGAGCATTGTATTTTGATTTAAAGCTTTCGTAACTGCAGGGATTCATATTCTTGGTTCTTTCGGTAAAGTCACGTAGAAGGAAAACAATGAAATAATAAAAATATAAAACAATATTGTTTCCCTTCTACGTGACTTTACCGAAAGAACCAAGAATAGAAAAATGAGCATTGTTTTAAGTGAAATTAACATTTCCATGTCCAAGCGTTTCTTTGTTGGAACGTCTCGTGTTGCATCTGTTAAATTGCAGTTTTCCCGTGATAAGGTAAAGACCTATGGCGTTATATTTCAAGTAAATACACGCATCGAATCACCTGCTCAGATAAAATCAGTTAAATGCTTTCACGCGGCGTCATTAACCTGCTCTGCCTTGTCGTAACTCAGGTGTTGCGCTGAACATAACGTCACATAAACTCGCAGAACATTTAACATCGAGTGATGCAGTACATTTCACGCTATCCACAGTACGCACCTCCGATTTGGACGTTTAAGGCTACGTACGGCGCGAACGAAGTTAAACGTACATACAATACATCAAATCGCGCAATATATATTTTTGTTCCTAAATGACGGACTGCACACAAATTATCATTACCAGCAACCATGGTCAATCCACTGCTAGATGAAGCTGCCCCCCCCCCCTTCCCTCACAAGTCGTCGCCACCCGTCACAATCCTGCATTGTGAACACTCCATCCAATAGTACCTGATGATGTCATCGCTCGGTCTCACATACATACATACATGTGTAATGACATGGTGACACCTGCTGGCCTGGGAAGGGATTCACGGGTACGGGCACAGAAGTAACAACCAATCAGGGAAGGAGGTGTATCTGGGGCAAAGGTCACAGGTGGGAGGTTAGCCGAGATGCTCCGGGAACCTGCTAGAAGGTTCCACAAGAGGGCGTGGCTGGAGGCGGGGCTTAGCCGCGCCTGGGGGTATATAAGGGGGCGCGGACCCGGGGCTAGGGGCTCGTGGGTGGGGTCCTGGGTCCTGGCTGCATCGCTGCTCACCGACATCTCTCTCCGTCGTCCGGCCACGTGGTAGATCCCCCGCGTGGGTTCCATCGCCGTCGTCGTCACGCCGCCAGCCAGCGGCATGGCCGAATGAGGGCGAGGGGACCACGCCGAGTGATCGGCTGTCCGTGTAGCCAGTGGAGGTGTTATTGCCTAGAGTCGTACTCAGTGTGAGGAAGAGCCAGTGTTGGCCTGTGTTGTGCCCAGTGTGAGTAATAAAGAAGCAGTACCCTCTATACGACGTGTCGTGGAAGTCGCTCTACATACATGAGATCTACATACATGAGTCCTACATACATGAGTCCTACATACATGAGTTATATATCTACATGAGTTCTACATACATGATATCTACATACATGAGTTTATTTACATGAGATCTACATATATGAGATCTACATACATGAGTCCTACATGCATGATATCTACATACATGAGTTTTACATACTATGATCTATACACATGAGTTCTACATACATGAGTTTATTTACATGAGTTGTCTATATACATGCGTTCTAAATACATGAGATCTACATACATGAGTTATATATATATACATGAGTTCTACATACATGAGTTTATTTACGAGTTGTATACATACATGTGTTCTACATACATGAGTTGTACATACATAAGTTATATATACAAGAGTTCTACATACATGATTCTACATACATGAGATCTACATACATGAGTTGTATATACGCATAGCCTTAATACGTTCACTTTTGCCCAGAGTAATTCAGTTTCGGGCCAGCGTTAGCGAGCACCGACTCAGGCCGGTGCTGCACAAGAGGTGGCTGGTTTGGCCGGCACCACGCCCGGCTGCCAGTGTCTCCAGCGTGGCGATGTTGACACACACCGCGCCAGCGTGGTTAAGTATGGCCAAGCAACCTCCATGGAACAACTCGGCGTGGAGGAGAGGCCTCCATCCAGCGGTGGATTGGAGAAAGAGCTGTGAATGAGTAAACAAAAACAACTCCATTCAGACTATGAATACTAACAAGTACGGTAGTTATCACTGGAGAGCATTCCCCCAGACAAAGATCACCCGTATGGCCTAAATAGACTGTTGGGGCAAGTGCTGTTAGCGAGTAGGACCAATGAAGGCCGTGGCCAGAAACTACGCGCGGCCGCCTTTGTCTCCCCAGTGGCGATGTTTACACACCGCACCAGGTACTCATTTGAAGGCTGAGTCAACCTAGGCGAGGCCCAGGACCGGCTCAGATCATCGTCACCGGTGGGTGTCGGCCGTGAGCGAGAATTGAACCTGGGTCGCCGGGTTCGTAGCGCGGCGTAGCGCTAACCACTGCGCCGCCGCTCCCCTGCTGACATTTCATGTGCACATGAGCGCATAAGCGAGAGGGAGAGAGGGGGGCACTAATGATTTGTTTGTAAGTCACGCGAGCGACGTTCCGTGCAAAAAAAAACAAAAATCATTATTGCCAAGAAGCGAGAATGACAGGTTGAAAAAATTACGTCCATAAATGCTTCAAGGAAACGATAACAAAAAATAATAATAATTAATAATTGTATTTTAAAAAGTGATCTCATTTAGTTGACAGCGGCAATTGATATGCTGAGCGGATGCATGCCTGCCGTGAAAACACAAGCAACATCCCAAAGTGTCCACGGGAGTGAAGGTGCCGAGATTATCAGAGAATCGAGGCTGGAGACCTCCCGCCAGGAGACATCGGCAGCAGCGAGTCCGCGTGCGATCTTTGAACAACGAGCAGCATCACGGCAGAACAAATGAAAGTGAAATGCACGCGCGCGCGCGCGCACGGCGTCATTCAGAAATGTCTCCAAGGCTCTTAATGTGTGTGTGCCGCTGGCTATAGTGCGGCACGACGCGATCGCTCATTAGCAGAGGTGACAATTTGAGGAGTGAGGCAATTAAGAGCCTGGCACGAGCTGCTCAGGCTCGGAGTCTGCAGGCCCCCATCCCCATTATCAACACCCTTTGACCTCCCACGGTGGTGCCGTGGCCACCTCCCCACTTTCGCCACCACCACCACCACCATTAATGCACTACAAGGCACGCGGCAGATGCCGCACAAAATACCAAATCATCTTTTCCCATCTCAATTCGCTTGTTTCAAAGAATAATACGATTATTTTTTTTGTCCTAAGTGGCCCTGTTGTATCGATCCGCTGCCCTTAGTTGGCGGCATTACATATCGACTGATCAGATTTTGTGTTATTTTAGTTCCCTTTAATCAATCTTAGGCAAAGTGATGAATTGCCTGGTCAGAAAGTTGACCCAACCAAAGCACACGGCCCGCTGCTATAGTTTTTACCTTTTAGCGGGGTCGATATCGCCCAATTAGTGAGTCCCTTTGTGAGAGATGCAATATGCCCGCTACGCTGCTCTTATCCACTTTGTTATGAATCATACGTCGTCCACTGCGCGTTCATGTGGCGAGCAATCACTGCACGTAATACTTTGTATGGACAGCGCCAATGTGCAATGTTACGTGCCCAACTACGGTATACGGGTCATATTTAAATCTCATAGTCGCCCGTGTTAGGTGAGGGGGTGGTGTTCATCAATGTATGTAATAGCTCACCGGGTAGCTGCTCAGCCTATTAAGTTGCAAGTCGCGTTGCAGACAAAGACAAAGATCCCCCGTATAGCCTTGGCGGAATGTTTGGGGCAACTGCTGTTTGCGAGCACCTATGAAGGCCAGCACGGCACACAAGGGGGTAGATGGCCAACACCACGCCCGGTCGCTTTTGTCTCCCTAGTGGCAATGTTTAAACACCGCACCAAGGTCCTCATTTGAGGCTGAGTCGACCTAGGAGTGGCTCAGGACCGGTTCATATAATCGTCACTGGTGTTGGCCGCGACCGGAAATCAAACTCAGGTCGCCGGGTTTGTAGCGCAGCACGCTAACGACTACACTACCGCTCCCCGAACACACACACACGCACGTGTTGTTTGGCACGATTTGTCCAACGTATTGCTCAACGCCCTGGGTGGGGGGGGGGCTTCTATAACTGAAACGTCGGACGTCATGTCGGACAACACCGTGGTACAACTTTAAAAAAGCATCATCACAAACGTTGCAATTTACGCAGAAGAAGTAAAAAATATTAAAAACTCAACAAAATGCGTTAATAACACTGTGGCCTTAAAAGGACAACACAAGAGGCGACGTTTCGGGCAAATCGCCCTTCTTCATATAGCACTCATAGGATTCAAGTAGGGTGCTGTTGCGATAAAATGAGCAATAGTGCGCCGATGCTGTGTGGATCGCGAGAGATGGTGACTGCTTTGGGGAGACCTTCATCTCGCGGTGGACGTGTCACGCTTGGCTGAAGACGTTGCTGCTGCTTGTTGCTGACGATGATGCACGAGGGCACACGTGGTTGACGGACATTCTTTCTGGAGCTCCACGTCAATATTCGTCTCATGCCGGCGCTAAGTAAACGCGACGTGCACTTTAGGATATATAATATGAGGCGTATGAGGGCATTAATATCACCTCCGTGCAGTGCGCCTTCCCTAAGCGGCACCGTCCGTGTCGCTTAATTCTGCAGCACGCGGCCCGATGGGAGGGTTTTGGCCTTTTGCGGTCGAGTGGTTTTCAATGCGCGACCCGCCGGTCCGCTAACGCAGGTGTGCGGCGGCTCTGGGTAGTAAGGTGTGCGCGTGTGTGGGTGTGTGTGTGCGTTTTATCATCATCATCAGCAGCAGCAGCAGCAGCCATGGTCAATCCACTGCGAACTATCAGACGCCTTTCATTCACGTGTACCTTTGTATGGCACGATTTTTTGGCATCGGCTAAAGATATCTCATAATGATTCTATTTACATATAAAGGTCCGAATATATGAAGGAGCGGTGGCGCAGTGATCCGTGCCCTGAGCTGTGAATCCCGACCACCTGAGTTCAATTCCCCGTTAAGGCTGACAGCAGTGGCGAGCGATACCTGAACCGCGAGTGGAACCTCATTAACCCCTTCGGCAACGCTCACTGATCAGTGCGGTGAAGTATGGTTAAATCTAGAATATGGTCAAATAACCCCCACGGCATCGGCAGGTCTTCATTCAGCAGTGGATTGACAAACGCCTGTATACTACAATATGTACGTTTAGTTATTTAATGGAACGTGCAGCAAACTCTAAAGTCAAATTGGACAATCAGTGGTCTAAGTGATTCTGGAACTTGCTAAATAAAAATAATAATAATAGATCTTCTTGGTTTTTTCGGTAAAGTCACGTAGAAGGGAAGTAATAAAATAATACAAATAATAAAACATAATAAAATAATTCTCGCCTCGACAGACCTGGTTTCACCTGAAGACGGCTGCTTGCGTTGTGGCCGAAACGTCGTGAGAATTATTTTATTATGTTTTATTATTTTTATTATTTTATTACTTCCCTTCTACGTGACTTTACCGAAAAAACCAAGAAGATGAATTCCTGCAGTCACGAAAGCTTTAAATCGAAATAATAATAGAATAACTCGTAACATATTCGTCAATAACACTGCCTTAAAAATATCATAATAGGCGACGTTTCGTGCAATGGCCTTTCTTCACAGCACATAAGCGAGGCCAGAGCGATAGGTGTGCATGTTCGTCTTTTGATAAAGCACTTTGAGCTCTCGGACGCGTTTTCGAACGGTGCCGCGTGCCTGTTCGGCGCGATGGTCACGTGTTTTTGCCCAGGGACGCCTCACTGAGAGTCCCACGACCCTCCTTTCAGCAGGGTCCTGCCAAATGTTTGCAGTGGGGGGGGAGGGCGATGATTGTCATTTATATTCCAATTGAGTCATCTTCATCCATAATACAGGGTTTGTTTAAGGTTAGATCGCGTAAATATAAATGTGTCGTTAAACCCGCCACCACTCGACACAGCCAATTAGTAAAGTTTGTCAGCTCAATAGAACATGGCAACTTGTTAAAAACCTTACTAATTGGCTGTGTCGGATGGTGGCGGGCTTAACAACACATTTATATTTACTCGAACTAACCCAAAAAATAAAACCCTGTATTATTGATGCTATTGGTCGCGAAAGGCTACGTGTTAAACTGAGTAATCTTCACATGTGCAAACGAAAACAACCGTTGCACCATGACGCCGGTCCGCAATGGCCTCCTCTTGCGAATGACTTCACGGGAGCCGTCAAGGTTCGCTGTGAATCAGACAACGGTGTTCGCCTTGTGGCATCGTTCTCTGCTCTGACACTGGCGAGGCCGGGCCCTGAAGAAGGCTGTTATCTCTGGTGAAGGCCAATCAAACAATACGTATATTATTTATCAGATAATTAGTGTGTTTGCATGCTCACCACGAGTACGTGTGGTTAATGCAGACTTGATTCATTCTAAAAAGGTTTCTATTTGGTGTTTGAACGTCTTAGCACCTATTTGATTGCCAGAAAGGGTAAAACCTGTTCTTATTTTTTTCACAACGCGTAAGAAATTGTACGGTTAATACACACCGCAGTGTTAATCAGGGCGGCCGGTGGATTCGAGCCGTGAACCTCTCCGACAAGCGGCGAACTCGCGACTGCTGGTGGCGTGTCACCGCCCTGAAGATGCGCGATGTCCGACGTTTCGCTGCACGTGCTTGGAGCTTCTTCAGGGATGAACGCATCGGAAATGTTATCGGACAGCGCACGGCCCAAGCCGAGAGCACACGAGCGAGCTGTACAACACAGCCGCGACCAGCCACGCGTCAGTCCATCCTCCCTTTTCATCGACTGCCACCGAGAGGAGGAAGTGAAACGTTAAGTTCGGTGGCTTACGAACGCGGCGCGCGATTCCATAAACTGCCCGGGTTCAATGAGCATGCGCCGTCGCTCGTGCCATTGCTGAGGATTTCGGTGAGAACGCAAATACAATGCAACGTGGATTCATCTCGCGTCTAAATGCAACTGCATCAACAGACACGACACAGACACTACGGGGTCCGTTTCTTCTAAGGGCAGTCAACCGTAAGGTAGGTAGGTGTGTGTGTGGGGGGGGGGGGGTCTCTCTCTGTGAGTCTATGAGCCTTCGTGAGGGTGTTTGGGTCGCAATGCAAAACAACGCGAAGTGGAATCACACAGTGTCAGTCATGGGCAGAGGAAAACGTTTAAGGTGATTTACTCTTGAACTTCGACAGGGGTAGGCAGTCAACGGCACGGACGACTGGGGCAAGGTGACGTCGCATCACGTGGTGTCGCGGGTTAACACGTGCCTGCCTAATTAGTATTTAGTGACACTGGTGCCATATCAACCGTATGTAAGTAGGAATCTATACTCTCTGGTTCTTTTGGTAAAGTCGCGGAGATAGAAAAAATAATAAAAGAAAACACGACGTTTCGGTCGCAAAACAAGCGTCCGTCTTCACCGGTCGCAATGTCGTATTTTTGTAATCTACGTAACTTTACCCAACGAACCAGAGAGTACGTATGTAAGTACTGTACGTTGAACTTCTTTCACACCGTTCGTATCCAACCGTGCTAATCGGAGGTGCGGGGGAAATGACAGCAACACGAAACACAACAAGCAGCGCACGTAGAACGCTGCAGGCTGCCACTCACTTGGTGAAAACACGTGGTGAGAACACGTGGTGAGAACGCGTGGTGAGAACACGCGTGCCCCCCCCCCACCATCCACGTGTAGGTACATCACCCCACCCATCAATCTTACGGACACCACAAATAGAGTTGCACCAAGGTGGCTACAACACGATCCAGCCAATGTTTCCTAAACTTTACGCACGAGACTGGTCGCACTTATCACGCTACTGCTTGATGACCCCCCCTCCCCTCCCCTCCACGCCTTACGGTCATGGGGATTGTTTGACCATACTTCACCGCGCTAGTCAGTGCGGACTGGTGAAGGCGGCACTCTCCCCCAATGACAGATGTCACTTCCCACTCATGTTAGCCAACAGTGGCCAGAAGTCGAACACAGCCCGCCCCGTTAACAGCGCATTGCGCTAACCACTGCGCCACCGCTCCCCCCCAATAACAAATGCTATTGTCAACTAGATCCACGTGTATACCGCGTCTATATACGCGCACTATCAAAGAGGGCCCTGCCTGTATATGGTATCATCCAGTGCCTGTATGGATGGTTCTGCTCCTCCACGGACCACCGCGCGCTTCGATCGCATCATTTCAGATATTCACGGTTGCGATGTGGCAACTCCTGAAGTCGTCCACTGGCTCGCTTACACAACCTCGACATGAACACGTAAACAATGCCGACCAACACACACCCCCCCACTCTCTCACTCTCTCTACCCACTCGACGACAACACGAGTGCGTGCGCGAGACGCGACGGGCGAGTCCCACGGCGTGGCCGCGTGGCCGCTGCTATGGATGCAGCCCCGTGGATGGAGCGACGCTGCACGGGGCTGCTGCTCTCACAGCTCGGGCTGGCTGGCGGCGAGCGAGTGCCGGGTTCTGTGCGAGATGTAGACGAGGAGAGACGCGCTCAGGGGCTACACATCCCTCCACCCCACCCTGAATTGCCCTGCTGGCGTACCCCCACCACCAGCACAACGTGTTCAAGACGGCGGAACACAACAGCAGCAGGGAAGAAGGGAGAGGTTTTTTTTTAAAGACCAGCGGGGCGGGGGCACTCGGGAGGGAGGCGGGGGTTCGATTCGCGAGAGCGAGAGGCGGGGGAGGGCCCGGAGCTGCTGCTGCTGCTGCTGGTGGTGGTGGTGGTGGTCGTGGTGGTGGTGGGGAGGGTTCGGAGTGGAGAGGAGATGAGTTAGCGGAGTGCGTTCTGCGCGAGTGGAGCTGGAGAGAGCGCCAGGCGTGTCTCGCGAAGCGCGCGTGCCCACCAGATTCGGCCCGCCGCTCGCCTCGCCCGTGGCTCATCCACCTCACGCCCCATTATTCACAGCCGAGGTGCCACTGCTCAATTCTTCCACCGATTCCTGCTTTGAACAAACTCCGCACGGTGTCGCTTCGTGTTTGTTTCGTACGGGGGGCACCAAGCGCGCTCCGACACCGCAGCCGCCGCAGCCGCGACCGTTCCGGTCATGCGGCCACCCCTGGCTCGACTTGCCCTGCTCGATCCGTGAAGCGCGCCGGAGGGTTCTGAGATGTCTTGCGCGACCAACATGGCACAGAGAGGCTGCATGGAGCTGAGGTATGTGTTGCGAGAGCGCGGGTGAAAGTCAAAGTCGCTCAATGCGGTCGCGCGCGACGGTTCTGACTGGCGGGATTTAACAGCGCCGCGAGCTCTTTGGGGACGCATTGGAAATTTACGCATTTTTCTGTAAACTCGCATCGCGCAAGCAATTGGTACAGTCGAGTGTAACAGAGCGATTGTGTATGTTACGTTGTGAAGACGGTCCGTTTGTTACAGAGGAATCTGTGGTAAAGTTGAGAAAACCCCGTTTGGGTGACCCATGCTTGTGGGGGCTCTGTGCACTTTGCGAGGGGCATGCACCGTCTGCGAGGCTGGATAGCGAGCGTCAAAACCATCGCAGTGTTTGAAGCTCGAGCGAAACTTTCTTCCTCATGGTAAAATCGTCACGTGGGTTTTTTTTCATGCGCGTAAAATTGTCGCGAATTCGCAATAAGTTGCAGTTTGGTTCTCTTTTGCTAACGCGTAATTTGTTTTGGGATTTACGGGCACCTCCGACTGAGTTGTAATGTAGTCTGATGACCAATAATCTCCTGGAATGTTTTTTTTTTATAAAGCATAAATTATATATACACAGCTACGAATATGTACGCGTGTGTGTGTGTGTTTGCATGAATACGGTTGTCGTGCGTAATGTGTAATGTTTATGAACAAGCGTGCTGCACTTTATACATAGAGCAAAGCGACAAACTTCATACGGATGCACGGACTCACTTTAAGAGTACATTTGAGGACTCACAACACAATGCACGTGTTCAGCTGGTGTCGTGTCCGAACTCATGCTTAACAGATGATAAGTGCACAATTTATATCCGAGTAAATTGTCCCATTTCCCAAAGACCAAACTCTATTAATGAACGTAGATGCTGTCACAGGATTCGCCTGATGCACACCATAGCTAAAGTCTCGTTAAACAAAATATCAGACACGTGCGTGTTTGTAGTTGTTTTTTGCGACGGTTATCTGAACTGGTCCTGGGCCTCCCCTAGGTCGACTCAGCCTCAAATGAGTACCTGGTGCGATATGTAAAGCATCGCCACTGTTGGAGACAAAGGCGACCGGGCGTGGTGCTGGCCACCCACCCTCTCGTGTGCTGTGCCGGCCTTCATAGGTGCTCGCTAACAGCACTTGCCCCAACAGTCTGTTAAGGTCATGGGGGGGGGGGGGGGGGGCTTGTGGGGATTAGTGGCCCCACGGTTGGTGTTTTATGCCCCGAACTCCGGCGGTTGAAGTTCGATATCCAGCTCCGGCCAACATCAGCGCCGTCTGGGAATCACAACTTACTTCGAGAATCACAACTTACTTCGAGAATCACAACTTACTTCGAGAATCACAACTTACTTCGAGAATCACAACTTACTTTGAGAATCACAACTTACTTCGAGAATCACAACTCACTTCGAGCATGATTTTTTTTCACGTCCATTCGGTCCAAAAATGTATACCCCGTGCGGTGTACTAATATCAACACCGGGGAGACAAAGGCGGCCAGGGGTTGTGCTGACCACACCAGTCCCTCATGCACCGTGCCGTACTCAATAGGTGCTCGCTTGCCCCGAAAGTGTTTAATGTAGATCTGTGCGTGCGTGTGTAATCACACACGCGTACTAAGATTGTCCGCACATGTGTACTTGCCTGCGTGTGCTCTTGTTCCCACTTTTTGCGACGCGTGCGAGTGTACAATATCACGTGTACGCACAGACACACGCGTACTCTCGCCCAAACTTGTTTGCTCTGCGTAAATGAGTGTGCCTATAATCAGACGCGCACACGCACATGAACGCGTGTACTCTAACCCGCCACCGTACTCGTTCTGTGCCGGCAGCGCCATCCGCCAGGAGATCTGGCCCTTCCCGGCGGCCGACGGGTCCCTGCAAGGCGCGCAGGATATCATGAAGCCCACGGCCAGCTACCCCTCGGCCTTCCTCAAGGTGGACGCTGCCTACGTGCGTCACTGGCAGCAGCAGCTCCTTCCACACGGCCTCACGGCGCCGCAGGACCCGGGGCCACCCCGCGCCTCTCTCGACCTGCACCTGCCAGACTTATCCGAGCCCGGCCCTCTGGCCATGGGCGGCAGCGAGGCCACGCAGGAGGCAAAGGTGGCAGCAGCGGCAGCGGCAGCGGCGGCCGCAGCTGCGGCAGCAGGGCCCACTCTGCTGCAGCTCCAGTTGCAAGCTTGCAAGCCGACCCTGCAGTCGTGCATGCCCGGCTCCGCCGCCGCCGCCGCAGCAGCAGCAGCAGCAGCCGTCGTGCCGATGCGTGGAGGCCAACAGGTGCTGTTTGACATGGCCGGGTCGGGGCCAACGTGCGCCGGCCACAATGAGGGCCCACCGAGCGTGCGGACTGCGGGGCCCTTCGAGAGGGCCTTCGTGCAGGCCAGCAGCCCGTTCACGGCGGAGGAGCTAGACTACTACCTGTACGGGCAGCAGCGCATGGAGATCATCCCCGTGAATAACCACGGCGACGACACCAGCAACCGTGAGAGAGCAGAGGCTGAGAGCGCGGAGCGATGCACGGCGCGCTTGTCTGTGTCGTCTGCTGCGTCTGTGTGCGTGACGGGGAGCGGTGGCGCAGCGGTTAGCGAACCGTGCTTAGAAACCCGGCGACCCGAGTTCGATTCCCAGCTCACGGCTAACACCGTTGACGATTATCTCAACCGGTCGTGGGTCTTCCCTAGGTCGACTCAGCCTCAAATGAGTACTCGGTGTGGTGTGCAGACATCAGCACTGGGGAGACAAAGGCGGCCGGGCGTGGTACTGGCCACCCACCCCGCCCGTGTTCCGTGTCGGTTTCAATAGGTGCTCGCTAACAGCACTCGCTCCAAAAGTTTGTTAAAGGTTATATATAGTCAATATTTGCACCTGGTGCGAGGTGTAAACATCATCACTGGGGATACAAAGGCGGCCGGGCGTGGTTCTGGTCACACCAACCCTTACCGCACTCGTCCCAACAGTCGATATCACAACAGGAGGAACTTTGTCACTGATGGGGAGTGGGGAGTGCAGTGGTTAGCGCACTACGCTCCTCACCCCGCCGGTCCGATTCCCAGCAACGGGTAACATCAGTGGGCGAGGGACATCTGAACCCGTCCTGGATATTCCCCTAGGTCGACTCGACCATAAAACCAGTACCCAGTGCTGTGTGTAAACAGCTGCGCCGCTAATCGCACCACTCCCACGTATACCGCTCCGGCCGTCACAGACGCGCACTTGCAAACGACATTTGCCCCAGCGGTCTATGTCGGCTGTAACAACAGAGGGAATCTTGGTATGCACGCATGTGAATGTATCTACTTTATGCGTTTTTGGTGTGTACATGTGTATTATGTATGTGCAGTATATATGTGTGTCTGTGCGCGTGTATGGATGTGTTTATGTATGCAAGTGCTTGAATGTGTGGGTAGCGGGAGCGGTAGTGCAGTGGTTTGTTTTGCGCTACGAAACCCCGGCGACAAGAGTTTGATTCCCACTCACAGCCAACACGGGTTACGATGATCTGAACCCAATGCTGGGTCTCCCCTACATTGATTCACCCACACCCTCGCGCGCGGATCCGGCCTTAATAGGTGCTCGCTAACAGCACTTGCCCCAACAGTCTATTGAAGAGCACGGTGTGTAAGAGACCTTGTTTGCGTGGCCACGCAACGCCAACGTGGTGGTGGTGAACGGTGGCTCTGTGGGTCCCAGCACTGCACGACGCACGCGGACGCTTGAGTTCGATTCATGGCCACGATTTTTTTTTATGAGTGACACGCGCAATCAGAACTTGTCCAGCCAACATCTGTGATGGAGCATCAGAAACGGTCCTGGGACTCCCCTAGGTCAACTCAGGCTTAAATGAGTGCGTTACTTAATTCGGTGTGGGACGCGGGTGCTGACCACACTACCCCCTCGTGTAAGATGACGGCCTTCATAGGTGCTCGCTAACAGCACTTGCCCCCAAAGTCTGTTAAGGCTATATAGGGGATATTTGTCTTTGTATGCGTGTGTGGGGGGGGGGGTGTTTCTGGACGCGGGGAGCGGTGGCCCAGTGGTTAGATCATTGCTCTACAATTCCGGCGACTCAGCGCCAATTTCCGCTTACGGACAACACCAGTGACGATCATGTGAACCGCTTCGAGGCCTCCCCTAGGTCTACTCAGCCTCAAATGAGTACCTGGCGTGATGTGTAAACTTCGCTTCTCGAGAGACAAATGCGGCCGGGCGTGGTGCTGGCCACCCACAACCTCGTGTGCCGTGCCGACCTTCATAGATGCTCAATAGCAGCATTTGCCCAAAAAGTCTGCTAAGGTTATAGTGGGATTTTTCCACGCGACTATTCGAGACGGTCTCCAACAGATGATCACCGCGCTGCGCTTGCTTAACTCGAGTTGTAAGTTTCGCTTTGTGGTATGTACGTGTACATATATATGCATTTCATTACGTGAATGAAAGACAATTATTTTTTCGGGGAGTGCTAGCGTCCTGTTTTAGCGCAGAATCCCTATTTAGACTGGAGCAATTAACGCCATCTGCGTTAATGGAGCCTATTAAAATTAAGATTGTGATCTCAGTGTGTCTCTGTACACGTGGTCCACGCGTGCGCGTGTTCACGTGGTGCACGTGACGCAGACAGCGTTAAATTTTTAGCGCGTCACGTGGGACGTGTTTAACAATCATCGGGCGCGTACAGCGCAGAGCGAGTTCATTTGTATTTGAATGGGGTGGGGGGGGGGAAATTGGTACACGCGGAGAGACGTAGCGTGGGGGTGGGGGCGTTGAAAGGGCTTACCTCCTTCTGATTTAGAGTGGAGTGATTGTTTTGTGTTGGATGTTAATATAACGGCAACTGTGAAACCGGAGTACATGTGCATTTATTGTTATTGTTAATCCAGATCTAGTCATCACCTTCATAATTTATGTTTGAAACTTGGCCTTCGATGCAACAGTACATCTGGACGCACCAGAGCAACGGGGCCTTTGGGATAATAACATTAATAACTATGAATAATACTTATTATTAATTATACTTACTCATGCCTATTATTCATGCAGATAAGGAAGCATTCGCTGACCAAATGCTGTGCTCAAAAACAGAGTACGGACAATATTTACACGGAAAATGGTAATAAACTAAATCTGCTATACGCGTCGTGTTCGTTACATTTGACACGATCGTTTCTGTAAATTGGAAAATTGGCATTAAAAGGTTAGTCCTAAATGCGCATAATCCAATAAAATATTTCACCGCTTGTATTCATATACCGCGTTTACATCCGAGCTTCATTATAGAGCCGGAATTGTCCCCGACGGCTGTTGCGCAGAATTATTTCAACACTCCACACCCCTGCATCTCGCCTTAATTTGTCGTATAATTGATATAAATATGTTCTTAGTATTATTAAAATATACGGTGCGATAATAGAGAATTGTCACGGATTTGCGTACTTTGTAGTTGTAGTGGTCGTGCCTTATGTCGATAATTTCTTATTTCAAGCGCAGCCTTAGCAGCGTTCCGGAAAATATCGAGTGAAATAAATGTTAAGCCCCTGGTTGGCACGAATCCTTACCGCATTCATTCCTGTGCCTAGAAACAGAACCGTCACTCGACTGGCGTCGTTTTAAATTGACGTGAATTTCGCGCATCAACCCAATTCCCAATTGAATTCTCACGGTAACTCGGGGCCGGTACACGGGATCCGTAGCTTAGGCGTGTGTAGTCTGGCCCCCAAAAATTAATCTACATGCACATATATTTCCATATTTGTCCGTCAGAAAGGAATGAACAATAATTTAAGGAATTGTGATTGACAGATGATACATTTTATTTATTTCGGCAGGAAGGGCCCAATGAGCTACCAGGCTCAATTTCATGGGTATCCGGTGGCGGTACAGATGTGGTACAGTGCAGGTCTTAATTAACAATGAATACGTAAATTTCCACACATTCCGGGATGATTGTTTAAAAGTATTTTGTCGGAATTTTGCGCATGTGTATAAGCGTTACAACTCGCCTCTAATTTTGTTCAAATTTAAGTATATATTTATTTTTTTCCCGTAAAGAATTTGCGTAATACATAGGTTACATTTTTAATTTCGAAACAGAGAAAGAGAGTAAAAAATCCGATACGTTTGTTTTTATACATTAAGTATAAAACAGAATAGTTTAATAGCGAGTTTACTTCATGCGATCGGGTGGAGTAATGTCGTGTCCTTCAACATACACACACACGCGCGCGCTGCAGTACAAAATATACATCGACAATTAATTTACCCTAATTTAAGTGAACAAATTATCTGGTGATACGATGGAATTTGGTGCGCTGGCACCGTTTACTAAACAGAACTCAACAACATCGTCAACTTGAAAAGGAAATATTTAAAAAAATATTCGGCGAAGTTTACGTGCGAAGAAGACGGGCAAATGGCCGAAATGTCGCTAATTTAAATGACAACAATAATGACATTTTAAATATATACACGGTCAAACTAAAGGTTCTAAACAAGTAGCGCATTATTAACAGTTGTGAATAATTTCACATACACGGTATACATGCCTCGTACAATGCACACACACCGCACGTGTACGGTTTATGAATGAACAAAACTTACCAGCAAGAAGTTGTACTGTTTACCGTCAGCCTACATATATATGTGTGTGTTCTCCAAATGAGTTTCTTGTTGTGTCTAATTACATTTATGGGCTGTGTTGTGTAAGCCGCAAACTCTTTACCGCTCTAAATTTCCATTGTTGGCATCATCTTACGGCAGTCAAAGCTCAGGATATTCACCTGATGATTTTTTTTTGTAATATGCAGGGAATCAAATTACTACGCAAACTTATTATTTTTTTACGGCGGTGGGGGTTGACTTTCCAAGATTATAATAGCTTCCCGCGGACATTAATCATCTTCTAATGAGGCCGGTCTGCAAGACTAACGGCTCTGTCGTGCAACAGACAAGTTAAGTGTAGTTTCTTTTTTACAATTATAATTAGCGGAAAAGTGGGGCGGGAGGGGGGGCGAAAGATTTTAGCTGCTGCGTAAAGTACGAACAACCGCTTATGACAGCGCCAAGTCAAGCGCGGGCCCATAGCGATTCAATCTTGCAGCAGGGCACGGAGCACTGAACCAAATACGAGTGGCGCGCATGCCAATTCTTAACGTCTGCTTATCGAACGTTGCTTTTTGTTACGTGAATGCGCGCATATATACACACAGTGCATATGTGGTGAAGCGGTGAGGTTAAAAGTAAGCGCGCCGCGCTACGAACCAGGCGACCCGAGTGCGATTCCCGCTCACGGACAATACCAGTGACGATTATCTTAACCGGTCGTGGGCATCCCCTAGGTCGACTCAGCCTCAAATGAGTACCTGGTGCGGTGTGTAAAATCATCGCCACTGGGGAGACAAAGGCGGTCGGGCGTAGTGTTGGCCACCCACCCCCTCGTGTGCCGTGCCGGCCTTCACAGGTGCTCGCTAACAGCACTTGCCCCAACAGTCTGTTAAGGCTACCCGAGGGATCTTTGTCAAACAGTATGTACGCTTTCTCCAAAGATCCCCCGTGTAGCCTTTAACAGAATGTTGGGGCAAGTGCTGTTAGCGAGCACCTGTGAAGGCCGGCACGGCACACGAGGGGGTGGGTGGCCAGAAGCACGCCCGACCGCCTTTGTCTCCCCAGTGGTGATGTCTTACGCATTGCACCAAGTATCCACTTAAGGCTGAGTAGACCTCGGGGAGGTTCACGACGAGTTCAAATATTCGTCACTGATGTTGGACGTGAGCGGGATTCAAACTCGCGTCGCCGGGTTCGTAGGCCAGTGCAGCGCTAACCACTGCGCCACCGCTCCCCCACCTATCCGCCCCCACCGTTTTCAACTTTACGCGCTGCCTGCCATAGGCACACTGTTGTTGAGTGATCATATAGTTTATTTAAAACATTCCTTTTATACAACATAGATCTGTGCAATGCCGACACTGATACGGACAGCATAGACCTCTGTACTGCATACATCATACGACCATATTATACAGGATAGAGCTATATACAGCAATAAATACAACATAAACATATTTAAAACTATACATCATAGGCACGCATCATCTCATGTAGACCCATACACATTAGACCCGTACACGGATAGAGCAATGCTGTACTTTGTAACAGGATAACGCGTATTCATTACGCGTGTCTCTCTTAGGCCACGTGGCACGGAGACAAATCCCATCACTTACGGTCCAATAATTCTGGAGGCTCCCCGATATTTTGTCGTCGTATTTTGTAAGCGGCCGTTGACATCTATTAGCAAATTCTTACGAACCAGTAACGTCACAAATCCCCCCCCCCGACCCCCCCCCCCCCCCCGGCACTAGGCTAAGAGTCTCGTTCGGCCGCCCACTGCACGCGCGGTCACGGCGTCGCAGAGGCTGAATGTTTATTTAAAGTGATAAAATGGTCTATCAGCACTAATCTCCATCGATAGCTGCCAGCCGAAATGATCGATGAAGGGAACACGGCTCAATTAATTGCGGGCAGTTTTCTGAGCGCGCTCGCCGCTTCGACTGCACCAGGGGTCGGATCGATGCGTCGAGAGCGGCGATCCATCAAGGGGGGGGGGGGGGAGCGTCGTTTCGCCGTTCGGCTCCGTGAATGCCGCGTCCCGCCAGCAGTTTTCCTGGGCAAAACGCAAGCTGTCTTGCCTTAACTCGATCCTGCCCCGGGAAAGAAAATCGATCGTTTTCACCATTAAAGAGGGAGAGAAATAAAATACACAACAAGTGTATATATATATGAGCGTCTTCCAAACAAATAAATAAGCCGCTGCTAACGCATCGTACCCGCTACGAGCATCGTGATCGCACGTGCGCCTCATCTGCCAGCGCGTTCGCGTGTGTGAGTACGCATCGCAGGCATTCTCAATGCCGCAGTGGATCAAGCACCAATAACGCACAAAATACCCCTACTCCCCTATCACTCGCCGCTGATTATAATTGTAGACGCGGCTGGAAATCGAACTCGGGTGGTCGAGTTCATAGTAGTTTTTTTCTTGCTGTGGTTGTCCCACCTGATGACGATTGCTTGTGTTGCGATCGAAACGTCGTGATCTATTATTTTTCTACCGACGTGACTTTACCGAAAGAACCAAAGAGTACGGATTCCTGCAGTCACGAAAGCTTAAAATAAAGATTCAAATCAAGATTCATAGCAACAGTTCGCTCTTCCCGCCGCGTGTGTATGGCGTATTATGTGCGTGTGTATATATATACACACTCAGTATATATATACACACACATCTGTATGTGTGTATATCTTTGGGGAGCGGTAGTGTAGTGGTTCGCGCGCTGCACGACGAACCTGGCGACCCGAGTTCAATTCCCGCTCACAGCCAACACCAGTGACGATTATCTGAATCGGTCATGGGCCTCCCGTACGTCGACTCGGCCTCAAATACGTACCTGGTGTCGTGTGTAAACATCGCCACTCGGGAGACAAAGGCGGCCGGGCGTGGTGTTGTTGGCCACCCACCCCCCTCGTGTGCCGTGCCGTCTTTCATAGGTGCTCGCTACGAGCACGTGCCCCAACAGTCTGTTATTAAGGCCAGACGGGGGGGGGGGTGGTCTTTGTTTTGTGCGTGATGACTGGACGAAAGTGTGTGGCTGTCGGTTTGTTTGAATTGAATGAGACCCTTCGTGGAGACACGAATGCCGCATTATTTGCAACAACTTAAAACTAAAACAATGGGGGTGGACTGCGTTGGCAGTGACGCACACGGCTATCGTACACTACACCGTGTCAACCTCCGCTGCCAAAGTAGGTCTTCATAGCATGCAATCAGTTGTACAGGTTGACGTCTCGAGCAATTACCTGTCTTTGAATGAGAATGATTAACTGACGGTTGAACCTTATGAGTACCCCGGCTCTCGCATAATGTCCGTGATGCAGTCATGTTTAGTCTGCTGATGGTCGGCGATGCGGCAATCGACTCATCTCGACGAGCTGTACACGATGCACCGCTACGGTGCGTACCGCGAGTGTTCAGGGTTTCAGCGCAATCGTCCTCGCTGAGTTTCGATATCGCGGAGTGGCACTGATTTCGGATTGATTGGTACCCCAGTCGCGGAGTTAAGTACACCCCTGGGAAAAAATAGTGTCCCAGAAATAAAATATTTAATTGCCTCGGCCAGTTTTTATCATTTTGTACCCCGGGGTACCGCCATAAGGATAATTTAGAGGATTGTGCGTTCCACCTTCACGCAGCCAAATAGCTGTTATTGTTGTTAACTTTCCGAGAAAATATGACCAATTGCAATACAGTATGTGTCTGTTACACCTCGTACAAGAAACGATTCGTCCAGTTTTAATAACAGGATATCAAAAGTACCAATGCACTCTCGCGCATATCACCGTGGGTTTAAGTCTAATATTCCTCGATAAATGTAACGTTATTTAATTAGGAAAACGTATTCTAAATAAGTCAAAAAAAATATCGGTACAACACAATTTAGTCGGACATATACAAGGTGACCAAAAACTCCGGACACATAGGGTCACAATATTAATTATTATTTATTTTAACAAATAACATATGGTTATTTAATTTATTTTAACAAATGTTCAAACTAACTATGCATGCATTTATAATCGAAATTCATATAGCACTTTTTTTAAAGATCACAGCTGCCTTCTTTAGCATGTGTAAATACTAATTGAAATCGTTCGTCTTCAATAAATGGTCTTTCCATTTGTAAATGTCATCTGAAAAAAATATATAGTAAAAAGGATAATAGATAAAATATTAACTTAAAGAATAAAAATGGCAGTGTTAAAATAAATAAATAACCCCATCTGTCCTCACTTTTGTGCCAATATCACCAATGTCCAGGTGACATGTTTGTACACATGTGTGTACACATGTACCGATGTGTAAACGTGATATGAAGTTGCTTTTGAGGAAGTCGATTGCGTAATCCTACGCGATACGTAACACATTGGCTCAATAACAATGCGTGGCCTCAAAAGGTACAAGGCAAATAGTTGGCGACGTTTCGGGCAATAGACCTTCACAGAACACACCCTTTGTCATCGCGCGCTGCGCTACGAATGCAGGGTCAGTACCCGAAACGTTGAATATTGTACATGCATGCGTACACGTGTGCACAACTGCAAGCGCAGCATCCCCACCACCACCACACTATTTACTTCCGCGCGATGTTCGGTATAAGCCGAAGATGTTCCTAGCACAGGACCCCATTTATCGTCAATGTCATCTGAACGCGACTGCGGTGCACGACGCGCTCAGACCATCGTGTTTGTGGCTGAATAGGCAAACACGGTGAAGAATAAAATAAACATCGGGTTGCACGCAGGAAATATATTGCACGCTACTCCCAGATTGTTTTTTTTCCTGCTTTTATACACCGCGTGTTCTTCGGCACGATGCCCGCTCGTTTCGCTGCACGCGGCTTGGGGCCTGCATTTCACGAGCGGAATTTCCGCAGAAGTGCTCAGCACGTCAGAGCGAAGCGTCGGACAACATTCCAAAGACCCCCTCGGAACCACATTCAGATAGCCATACAGCAACACCCGCGAACACCTACACGCGCAGGGCTGTCCATAGGGGGTGCGGGGCTAGGAACCAACCCAACCGCATGGGCCTCCCCGACGCCTTCAAACTAAACGGAGGTATTACATTTGACACCCTTACGTTGCCCCCCCCCCCCCCCCCAAAAAAAAAACGCGGGGCCCGGGGCGGTCGCCCCATTCTCCGTACCCTAGGGACGACTCTGCATACACAGAAGTGCTTTATTACTTTACTGAATGTGTACAATTACTGAACATGTACAATTACTGAATGTGCACAATTACCAGCAGTGTCGTGCCGGCGCAGTGATTTTTTTTCAAACGTTCAACTGAAAGCGTTGCGTAACGCACGCACGCTATCTCAACTCTTCTTCACATATCTTAGCTCATTGATCGCTGGATGGATGTACCCCAAATAAGAATAGGCAGTTACAGGGGTGCAACCCTTAAAATAATTCAAACACGCACGCTGCGTGAGTAAGTCGTGTGTCTAGCGTGGCCGCTGAGTGGATAGTGCAATGCGCTGTCCATGAACGAAGCTGACCATCTGAGTTCGATTTCTGGCCACGGCTAAGATGAGTGGGCGAGTGATATCGAAACCGGACCCAGGGGAAACCACCCCGTCCCCTCCGCCGAGTGGGGAAGTATGGTCAAACCTGCATGCCTTACACGGCGTGCGGAGTCGTGGATTAACGAGACTCTGTATTTTCATTGTGACGTAATTTACTGTATGTATGTTGA
The DNA here is from genome assembly GCA_014621495.2 of Entosphenus tridentatus. Classification (NCBI taxonomy): domain Eukaryota; kingdom Metazoa; phylum Chordata; class Hyperoartia; order Petromyzontiformes; family Petromyzontidae; genus Entosphenus; species Entosphenus tridentatus. Next base: position 10,071,511 of record CM025621.2, on the reverse strand, counting down.
ACTTCTTTCGCGCCGTACGTAGCCAACCGCATTAATCGGAAGTGCGCGGGGAAGGACAACGAACTAAACACAAAAATCAGTTCTACATAAATGAGTTTTCAATGTAGATTTGAAAGTGCATAGCTTCAGTGGCTTCCTAATATCGGAAGGAAGAGCGTTCCAGACGGCCGCAGAGAAGGGCATTCTGAAAGCGCCGCGCGATGATGATGCGCTGACGACCGCAGCCTTTGATGTCCAACCGAAGTCCGCCACTTTTGAGGATGACCGGAGTTGGTACGATGACGGTTCGGGCTCCTTGACGAGATCGGCAAGGGGCACTGTGGTTCATTTGTGGCGTGCGCTTTGTGCGTGACGCGCAACGACCCTCGCGACGTAACTCCGGGACGTTGGAAGAGGGTTTGCGGTCGCGTTTTCACGGCCGCCGATACAATTCGTCAAACACGACCCGCGCGTCGCGAGCGGTGCATTTAAATTTTTTCTTTTAAATCGAGGCGTAACAATTCTCTCCTGTAAATATTCGACGCGTCGCGGAGTTTCGGTGTTTGGCAGGTTTCGTTTGCTTCAAAAGCGATGGATGTAATTTGTATTTAATTACTTTAGATTGTGATGAATGTAGCGAGCGGCCTCCATTGCTGGCCTCCATTCCGCACCGCACACGCGCATCTCAGAAGAACGCATCGTGAGCACACAGTCAGTCGATATACATCAGTTCATCGCGAGATGGTGATGTTTACTTCCCCTTTTCTGCGATAAATGCATCGCAACAACAAATAAAAGAGAATGATTTGAGAGGCGACGTTTTGGGCATTGGTCCTTCTCCATAGCAGATAAGCGTACAACTTTTCACCCAATGCCCCGATCGTGTTTTCAATTTACGCGCACTCGTGCGTGAACGAGGCACGGCGAGAGGGGCGGGCGGGGGGGGGGGTCGTAGGCGGTATTGATGCAATCATTCCTCTTATTAAACAACATAATAGCGGCACGCGCCGGATGAACCGAGACATTGATTAGAAACAGCCGTCTTGATGACTAAATTAAGATATCGGCCAACGTATGCATGTGGAGAAACGCACAACAATCACAACAATCGTATTAACAACAGGGGGAGTAAGGTGGGGGGAGGGGGGGTGCACTTAAAGTTTAATTGGGGAAATAGTTGAGGCACCGGCGCGCCTATGATGCGTAATATCGCGTGTTTCCCGTGCGCGTAGCCGGGCACAATTTAGCCCGGAGCTTGCGGCCGCTCCAAGAGCAATAATCGCTTCCACGTGATTCTCGAGACGCGGCGAGGGGAGGCATCGGCGTGGCCCCGGGGTGAACGTGGCGTGAAGTTCCACAGCGGAGGAGGAGGAGGGAAGGAGGGTTCCCATTGTCCAACACGCCGCTCACACTTGCGCTGGAATATTGGAGGTGTTGCGTTAATGTTATATTTGCTTAAGCCTCACTGCATTGGCTATATGTCGCCCGAATTGGTTGTGCATTAATTGCTTAGGTTTGTTTTTAAAAGTTAATTGCAAAATGCAAATTGTTATCACAGTGGATTCTCAACGGTTTTTTTTGGTGATAGCCAACATTGTAGACCCCGAGTAAAGTGCATATTGCAATACAAATTTACAGCGCTTTGTCGCTCCACTGCTTTATGAATGCCTCTCCAACCCGCTTCGTTCCAAAGGAGTTGTTTAACCATACTTCACTTGGCTGAGCACTCGCGAAACACACTGCGTTACCGCTCGATCCGATAATAACAATGATGACATATAATGGCGTCTTCCTTGCCAGGAAAGCTTCGTTGAGTCTCAAGACTTATTTTTAAGAAGATCGTGCATTGGGGTGTTTGGCCAATTCCATGAATGAGTGTTTAGGTAGAGTAGATCTGATTACTCGGATATAACAAAACCAACCCCTACCACGTTAACATCAAAACTCCACACAGATGGATGCTAGAATCTACTTGATATACCGCAATTTCCTGGCCAGCCCGCAGCCCATGCAAAAGATTGCTTGCGACGTTCACACAAATCGGAAGTTTGACAAATCTGCGTAGTCCGCGCCAAAGTCCTGTTTCGACCACAGGTGTTGTGAAGGCCACAGTGTGGTGTTGCCCGTGCTGTGAGAGTCACGGGGAATGGCCGAGTCACGGGCAAGCGAACACAACGCAGAGCAATCGCGCATTTTTCGAAACCACGCTCCACTTCAAAGCGCTCTGCCTTGAGTTAAATGTCAAACTTGCTCTATGTCCACAGCTCTGTTTTTAATAACTCGACTAACTCAGGCCATCAATCTTTCACCCCCCCCCCCGCCCTATTCCTTCCCACCACCACCACCACCCCCTCTACTCCAAAAACGTTTTCTTTCCTTTTGACCTCGAGGCTTTTTGCATCTATAGGCAATCTTTGAATTTGCGAGGAGGCGTAAAAAGGCGTGTGTTTATTACGGCGTGGTGGTCATCCAACGCAAAGCTAAAAAAAACAGCACACATACGCACGAATCTTCCATCCATCCAAGTTTTGGCTCTGACATACTCGGGTTGAACCGCGTATCCTTCGTTTCGCTCTCCACGTTCTGGGAGCTTCCTCGCATTCGTCCAAGATATTGTTTAGATTTTTTTCGTCTGTGTCTCTACGCACATACCATGTTTCATTCTATACCCAAGCGCTTAATCCTTCCAACCGGAACACTGCGGAAACACTCTTCTTGGAATCATTACACCACATCCATCTCGTATTATACAGTGCTATCCTTTAAACCTGTTGATATTGATACATAAATATAGGGTAACAAAACACAGGCGTACTGTATTATTATAGATTTCACTTTGTAACAATTTAAATTGTACTCGATATGGCCCACTGAGCTATATAGCTCTTTTTCAGAAGCGACCTGGCCACACGTGATAGCTAAACGAAGTGGCTTATCACGTGAAAATGTATAGCAGCCAATTATTGTTAAGTCATTTGTTCTAAATGTGGAAGGAAAAACCGGAGGACCCGGAGAAGAATCCACGCGACCACGTGGAGAACACGCAAACTCCAAATATACAGCAGGCGTCAGAGACGGGGTTCGAACCCACGATCTCCTGTATACCAGGCGAGGTAGCTAACATCTCGTCACCGTAGCGCCAGATAGGCGTACATGGCAGTGTAGTAGTCGTAGTAGTTAAGCGTCTTACGCCGATTACCTCCTTCTCATAAGCGATCGTTCCGGAAACCACCGAGTGAGAAATTCAGCCCCTGACTCTTCTCGCTTCTCTTTCAACGGCGAAATTAGGGAGGAAAAAAATCACTTTAATAGAGGGGGGGGGGGGGGGGGGCGCGGTTTTTTTTACCCCCCCCGGCGTTTCCTGAACACGATGTAAACCCCTCTTTAAATCCACTGCAATCTACACCCCCCCCAGCTCCACCACCCGTTTGCGTGCGGGAACCGCGCACTCGGCACGGGATCGCGTTACGCGCTTGGACTGCAGTTGAGATAATTTCCTCGTCCATTCTCCAGGCGTAAAGGATGAGGACGCAAGTTGCGTGTTTGTTTGTTTGTTTGGGGAGCGGTGGAGTGAGTGCGGTGAGCGCTGTGCACGACGACGAACTTGCGGCGGCGATCTGACTCCGATCGTCGCTCAAGGCCACGCGTCGCTGACGAATTTCACAGAAGGGGTCCTGGGGCCTCCCTCCCTCTAGGTCGACTCATCGTTACGACGAGTATGCTCGGTGCCGCGTGTAATAATCGGCACCGGGGAGACAAAGGCGGCCGGGCGTGGTTCGAGCAGCATCCGCAGGATTTATACACGCGACGTGTGTCTTGTATCTGCGAGTGTTTTTTTTCTTTCTGCATTTGTTTGTTGTTGTTGGGGGGGGGGGTAGAGTAGTGACTTAGTGGTTAGCGCACCAAATGAACCCTGCCACTTGAGTCGACGTCCCGGCCCCGTGTCGGACGAGCATCAGTCGTCTCGCCGTTCGGTATCGGAGCGCGACGCGACACCGGCAGTCGTTCTCCCAACTCCCTTCAACCGATCCGGGCGCTGAACCAGCGTGGCGAAGAGCGGTCAAACAAAAAAAACAAACACAACGCCCGTGACCGACACCGAAGTGCGGAGGTCTTCGTCTAGCAGTGGATTTCCGGAGCACTGGGCATTCATTGCGAACACAGTAAGCTCGGTGACTTCAGAGTGCGTGTGTGTTGAGCGCGAGACGGCGCGTGTTTTGCAGGTGAAACGAGTTTGCTGCTGAATAGCAGTGCAGTGGTGTTATGATTGCACGTGGCATTGGGAGATGCGGCGGAGGAGTAGGTGGGAAGGGATGCGAAGTGAAATGCGTAGCAGGCGGTGGTCTTGGTGCGTGTGTATGGCGAAACTTCTTTCGCACGGTACGTAGCCAACCTGTGCTAATTGGAGGTGCGGGGTGGAGTAGCAGTCGTTGGCGCGCTGCGTTACGAACCTGGTGACTCGAGTTCTATTGCCGTTCACGGCCACCAACAGTGACGATTATCTGAACTGGTACTGGTACTCCGCTAGGTCGACTCGGCGTTAAATAGTGATCTAGGGAGACAAAGGCGGTCGGGCGTGGTGCTCGCCACCCACTCCCTCGTGTGCCAATCCGGCCTTCATATGTGCTCGCTAATAGCACTTGTCCCAACATTCTGTTAAGGCTACACGAGGGATCTTTGCTTTTGGTGGTGAGCCGGGTGAAGGAGCCGGGTTGAGGTGTAGTATTGGTGTGGGTGGGTGGGGGTGAGTGGGGTGTAGTATGGGTGGGGGTTAGGGTGTAGGGTGGGGATGAGTGGGGGGTAGGGGTGTAGGTGGGGATGAGTGGGGTGTAGGTGGGGATGAGTGGGGGATTGGGGTGTAGGGTGGGTGAGGATGAGTGGGCGGTTGGGGTGTAGGGTGGGGATGAGTGGGGGTAGGGGTGGGGGTGAGTGGGGGGTTGAGGTATAGTATGGGTGTGGATGAGTGGGGGGTGTAGGGTGGGGATGAGTGGGGATAGGGGTGGGGGTGAGTGGGGGGTAGGGGTGTAGTATGGGTGAGGGTGAGTGGGGGTTGAGGTGTAGTATGGGTGTGGATGAGTGGGGGATTGGGCTGTAGTATGGGTGGGGGTTGGGGTGTAGGGTGGGGATGAGTGGGGGGTAGGGGTGGGGATGAGTGGGGGTAGGGGTGGGGGTGAGTGGGGGGTTAGGGTGTAGTATGGGTGTGGATGAGTGGGGGGGGGGTGGGGGGGGGTAAAGTGAAAAGAAGCCCCGGGGGGGTAGAGGTACCATCTGCATTTGCATAGAATGAGGCGTGCGATCTGCATTGCGGGGAAAGCACTGATTGATGCGTCCGGGCGCTCGAGTCGTGTCGCGTGGTGAGAAAAACACGCGTTTCGGATCTCGGGTGTCGCGCCGTGTTGGCCGAAGCTTGTTCTTTGTCAAGGGGCGAGGCTTAGAGGTGCGTCTAAGCCATCAATCAGCCCCGCGGGCTCAGAAAACTTCACGGAGCGCAAAGGAGAGAGGAGGAGGAGGAGGGGGGAAGAGAAAAAAAAGCCTTCGGTTTAACTGACTTTGATAGATTGTCCGAGGCTCGGCGTGGCGCGCAACACAAACCAGCCCAAGAGCCGTCGTCCACCTGATGGGCTACTTGGCGTCTCTTTGTTAGAAGGTGGCGAGCACGCGCGTGCACGCGGAGCTCCGCAACGCACGCGCGTGCGTACCGACACGAACACACGTGACGCCGGTTTCCCTTCTCCGTGACTTTAGCGAAAGAACCATGAACACGTGACCGTTGTTTTTAGTCCGTCAGTCTATTGCGCTTTCGCAGACCAAAACAGTTACAGTGTTACTAAACAACAACAAACAACAACAACAAACAACAACAAAAGCACGTGTTTCAACAAGCACATTCTGGAGCGGATTCGACCTCCTGGGTCTCACCGGCAAAGTCAACCTTCTGATTTGTATTATTATCGGAGCACGTTTGTTTGCACGTTCACCACAAGTCCGTGTGGTCAATGCGGACTTGATTCCTTGCAAATGGTTTCTATCTGATGCTAGGACATCTTGACACCTGTTTTATATATCAGAAAAGGGGTAAACCCCTATTCTTATTTTTTCATAAAAAGTCAACTTTGTTAGATTGACATTTGTTTCGGCAAGCTTTTGGACCGGTTTCGACCTTCTGGGTCTCATCAGCAGAGTCGGCCTTTATAAACAAATCCTGCTAGACTACCAGATCTTACTGGGGGTGGGTATTGGCTATAGCGACGCGGATGCCTGTTTAGATGGCGCTGTGGCGAAGCTTGCGAATGCGTGTGTCCCGTCACCACACCGTCTCTCCCACCCTCTCTCTGTTGAACTCGTTGCCCGCCTACTCCATTACACCCCTTCGTCGTCAGCATCATCGGCGGCCATGGTTATACACGAAACGATACCAGGAGGCATTGCCTCGGCAGTGGTGTAGACGTTTTAATTGCAACATATGCCGCATTCGTCATAACTGCGCTGCCTTAAGACGGCAAACAGGAGGACTTCTGCAGAATTCTGGCTAATCGCTTGATGAGGCTGGGTGTAATCACCAGCGGAACGTCGTACACCGATTGTGCTAAAGTAGTAACTAAATATCACGTTTTGTTTACGTGATAACCCTTACTAATTGGCTGTGTCGGGTGGTGGCGGGTTTAACGACGCATTTATATTTAGGCGATCTAGCCCAAGAAAGAAAAAAAACGCCTTATTATGCACTTCCTTCTAGCACAAATTATTGTCGGTGATGTTTCGGGCAAGCACTCTTCTTCAGGGCATGAGGACCATTCGCCTGTCACTCAAAGACGGCCCTTTGTCAAAAATGTCATCCTGTTTATATACCTAAGAAGCATGGTGGCAACACATCACGAATAAATTCATCTAGCAGTGGATAGATAATGAGTGCTGATTTTATGCTGAATGGCAGTATTATAAATCAAGTGGTGAGTTTTTAATCACGGAATGTGCGGTGCACATGGCGAGGGTTCCGAATCAAGAGAGATAAGTTACTTACCAAATGCGGAACATGCGTATAAGTGTTGGCGCTTATAACACATCGATCAGCTTCTTAACGTTATCGTAAGTGCGATAGTGTTTAGCATAATGGCACTGATGCAACAGTTAACACACCATGCAATGTGCTACAGTCAATCAGCGGCGCAGTGGATTTGCGGCATGCACTACTTAAACGTGAACCATGTCCCTGAGTTCAATTCCCCATCCTAACCAGCGACACAACAGCGGCGAGTGATATGTGGACACAGTAACCAGATACCGCTATTCGCCAACCAGCGTGGTGAAGTATGGTCAAATTTCCCCCTCCTCCCACCACCCCCTCTCATGAACGACAACAGCGTGGGTGGGTGGGGGGGGGGGGATCCTTACCCCCTCGTCCAGCGATGTCGTTGACAAAGCGGGCACGCGTACACAGCGTGATGTGTAACCCCACTGTGACTACAACCACGGGTCAAGAGACGTGGGTGGGGGGGGTGGTAGAACCCCCCGTGCAGGGAAGATTTGACTCGGCATCTGCCACGGAGCGAGAGCCAAACAAGTGACCCGGTCTGGACAAGTGGAACCAGAATTGCTTTTTAATGACGGTCTAATTTCTGGTGGGATTTGCTCTCTTACGAGCGCGTGTTTGTTTTATAAACAACGCAGGGGCACGCTTTGGCGTTGTTGATTTTTTTTAAGGGTTCATTGTAAAACAAACAAATAAACACGCACGCGCATCGCGGTGTGGGTCTGCGGACGGCGTTGATGGAAGCGCCACGCGCGGCTCCTCATCCCGGAGGGCGGAAGACTCGATTTGGTGTCCACGTGCGGAGTGCACGTGGAAGTAGTAATTAGGGGCCGTCCATTTAGTACGGACGCATGGAGGGGGGTGTTAACCCAAACGCGTACGCTTGCGTATGGGGGTCTACTGACAATGTACGCACAGTAAACGGTGGGGGAGGGGGGGGTGGTGAAGCCTCGATAATAATTTGTCTATATTGGGCTTCAAATGAGCCACAGTTCAGTTTTTTCAGCTGTCAGACAACTACAAGTACTGCCGGGAGAAGTGGCACTGTGGGAGAGGTGTCACTTGTGTGCCACCGTGCCGCCCTGGCTGCAGCTATCACGCAGCTCAGCAAAATAAGTGGCCAAGGTAAGCGACTTGATTCTTTAATGCGGTCTGTCTGCTGAAACACGTTAATATTATTAATCCTTGATCGTTTCTGCCTGGATTAAATATCGGCCGTTCTATAGGAT